>ML677340.1:1244969-1281882 GCA_007922305.1 Dermatemys mawii
GCATCTACCATAATCAACAAAAGGATTCAGAAACCAAACCTCTCCCCTGAGGCAACTTTCTCCCACTGTTGAGATCTCTGCTGAATCTTACAATCTCAAGAAGCACCCAGCCAACACTCACCACTGAGAACCCTCCAAGTGATAAAAAGAAGGTAAACTTACTGACTACAGTACTTGATAGAATCTTATAGTTACAGTGAAAGACATAGCTATGTTCATCCCATAGCCGAGGTGAACAGAGAGAGACCCAGAGAGAAACTGAAACTTAAAATCCTTTGTCTCCTGAGGAATTTCTCATTGGTCAGTTGTCCACCTCTCAGGTTACCTTTAGCTTAACCCCTTACAGGTAAACACTAATTCTAGGCTACTTCACACTTATGACACAGGGTATTCTCTCTTCCGTGTCATCAAAAGAGTGTGATACTATCTGCCTTCAACCAGGATGTAAAAGGGCAGTTTGTGATGTGGGATTAAGTCAATGTCATAAAGTTATGGGCCCTCTTGTTTTAGAGAGAACCAGGACATGTTCTGTGAGTGACTTAATAAAATAAGGGACCTCTAGGCAGGAGGTGGTTCTCTGTTTTACTCCTTCAGCACATGCTGCTGATCCGTTCTCTCTCTCTCCATCCATCCATACTTTGAAATGGCCCCTTCACAGTAGTTTCAGAGCACCTCACAATCTTTCATATGTTTAATCCTCATAATATCATGGTGAGGCAGGGAGCCCCTTCTACAGATGAGGAAATTGAGGCACAGAGCTACTAAGTGACTTGCCCCAGGTCGCACAGGAAGTCTGTGGCAGAGCAAGAAATTGAATCAGTCCCAGGCTACTCTAACCATTGGGCTGTCTTCCACGCTGGATCATGTTCCATCTCTGCTCCCATAACATAGTGTCAGATGTATCTCTCTGCACCAGGCATGCAAAGGAAAGAAGAGATTTCCAGCAGCAGAGAGGTCGTGGGGAAGGTTTGAAGGTGAGGGAAGGTAACAGAGAGTTGCAGTGGGGACAATGACATGGGGGACAACCTTCTCTCACTTAAAGCTATGGAGCCCATAATCCAAATGACCTAGCTAGAAATGTCTAATTTTGATGACTCAAGGAGCTGGATCAGCAGGTATGGAAGATTCCAAAGGGCTTCTAGTTTAATAGACGAAACAGAGGAATGCCAGGTAAATGCCCCTATATTTGCCAAGTGTGATGCTGCTGGCTCCATCTGGCAGGTGCCCTGTTTCTTTTAAAGACAAAGGCTGATCTGAGCTGGAGCTTATGGAATAGTAATTAATAAAAAACAAACCAGCCAGCAATGCCTCCGATCACCCCACCCCCTGTCCCTGTTTTACAAATAATATTGCAAATGAAAGCACTGAGTTTGGGTCAGTCTTTCATGTGGCCTTATTTTTGTTGTTCATTCATATTCAGCCAGTCCCTAGGTGCCCATGAAACTGTTAATGAGTCCTGAAAGTTTCATGAATTTCAGGAAAAGCGATTATTCATCCAAACAGCCCACCCCGGAAGTGTATTACTCATTAATCTCCTGGATCCAGAATGTTTCAGTTATCCAATCGGGAGCAGAAACTATTCACATTTCAGTTCCTTGACCACCTACATACTAACAATTACCAGGGCCTGATCCAAAGCACAGTGAAATCAACGAGGGCCTTTTCTGTGAGCTTTAGATCAGACCCTTAGGGGCTAGATAAGTAAACTATTTGCAAACACTCATCTGAATAATTCAGTCAATGTGCACAAATACTGAATACATTTTTTAAAATAATCAGGAGTGATTGGGAGCAATGTTCCCTCTAATTTTTGACATGCCGCGTGCGCAAAAAAAATTCTTCTGTGCAAATTTTTGTGCTTCTATGCAAATTTTTGTGCGCACAGTGTTT
The DNA here is from genome assembly GCA_007922305.1 of Dermatemys mawii. Lineage (NCBI taxonomy): Eukaryota > Metazoa > Chordata > Testudines > Dermatemydidae > Dermatemys > Dermatemys mawii. Next base: position 1,246,860 of record ML677340.1, read on the forward strand.
CACTGTGTGCGCAGGATATAGGATCTGTGTGCATGCGCACACACACACAGCTTAGAGGGGACAGTGATTGGGAGCAATTCACCAGCCACCAAGGAGCTAAATTCATGATAATATTATTTGTAATAAATAGTTTAACTAGCTTGATTCTGATCCATTGCACTGTCCTGTAACATAGTAAAGTAACGCTAAAGACGCTGGGGAAAACTCCCATGTGATTTGATGTCTTGTTGAGGAATTAGTCTTTCCTGTCGTATGCTAGGCTAGCTAAGTAATGCAGTCATCCCTGTATCATTTATATTTTTTAGCAATACTTCTGCTTGAAGGTTTCACGCTCAGGAGGTACTGAAGAGGAGGTGTTCAGATTCATTTGTATTGGGTGTTAATACTGCAACGACCAACTCAGTCATTGTTTCGGTTAGAGAATCAATTTTAGCTTCTTGTCCTGAGTTTGCACTCTCTCCTTCACAATAATTTTCAGCATTCCCTGGAGGAACGATCTGCAACTATCTGAGATTTCTCCTTACAGTTCTTTTCTCGTTCCGCTTCATAGGATCTTGGAAATACATTTTTTTTCCTTTTCACAGCTAGGGAAAGTTTCTGTGTTTTCTCTTCCTCCAACTTGACATTTCCTAGACTAGTTTCTCTGGAATCCCCCCAATGAATAAACAAGTGTGTTCTTAAGCTTTCCAGTGATGCTGAGATTGGCAGTTTCAGGAAATAGCATAAATGGAGTTTCTTGAAAAATAAACATTTGCAATGGAATATTTGTATCTGTCTAAATCAGACAGGCCAACGCAAAATCTTTCAAGAGTTGTTGGGCAAAGGGGCGGTATCACAGATGCTTTTTTTTTTGGTGTGAATTCACAACTAACTTGGCAATGTCTGCAGACCGTACTCTCAGGATAACTTTAAATTTAGGATTCCATACAGTAATCTCTGCTTATTTTCTGCCCTTGCTAATGTCCTAATGATCATCATGTTTCCTGTTTTGATTTCTTCTTTCAGGCTGAAGGGTGTTGCCTCCCCCACATGGGAAGCACTTTTTTAGACTCCATGAAGTGGTGTTGTTTTTTTCTGCATAGAAAATTCTCATATTTTGAGGCATAACTTTAATTATATCTGGCTCTAAATGTGTGGCAAATTTCTAATGAGTTTATTTCAGATTTCATATACCTCTGATTTCATATACAGCCTTTTTCATGAGGCTTTGGGAACTAATATTAAAGCAAACAGGGTGGGTAAATACTTCCCTAATTCAATAATATATCTAACACTTGTTTTACATAACATGCCTTAGAGAAGACAGCTTTTCAGTTGTCTTCTTTTTCAGCTGATCTTTAGAGCATGCTCTGAGATGCCCTAGAACAGTTGGCTCATTTGATTGAAGTACACATTTTTATTTGTTTAGCTCTAGTTATGTGGCCTATGTTATACACTGTCCTAAGTAGAGCTGGTAAGAGAAACCTTGGAATATGCAGTTTTGTTGAAATTGAAATACGTTGTGAAATCAGGTTGATTTCAGCAGTTTTCATTTTTTCTGTCCTACATTTTGAGCAATAATTGTTCCAGGATTCTGGACTGCATAAGCATTAAAAGGCAATGTCCTTTCCTAGGGCTTTATCTTCACCCATAACTACCATCACCTGCTCTGCACTATGTCTGTATCACAGTGCAGAACACACAGCAATCTGATAACCTTTGGACCCATGTGTCATGTGCACTTTTGACTTTGAGTCAAAAGTGCACATGACAGATGGGTCCAAAGGTTTGTTTGTGATCTCCTCTGTAAGTATCCCTTTGCAATACAATTGTTCCCATGGATTACCCAGAATATACTACTGCTAATTCATTATAATTTGATTATGCCCTAGTCATGGATCAGGACTCTGTCAGGCACTGACCAAACAGAACAACCTGATAGACCTGTTTGTGGATTTATGCTCCAGCTGTTGCTGAGGATTGTTGTACATAGACATTGTACCTGCACCTGGGTTTATTTTAAAACCAGCACATCTTCTATAAATGAGCAAAATCACTCTCCCTAGTTCATCACTATTTTTGTCACAAGTGGCTATGTCCAGAAAGAATGCTGAATCTTGTTCATATGCAGTGGTTACCTGTTCCATCCCTTTTGTACTAACCACCGTGTTTCGGGCATTTCCCTCACTTTAGGCCCAGTTTCTCCACGGGTGTAAACCAGTGCAGTTTCACTGAAGCAGATGATCTAACCAGCCCTTTTTGTTCCTGGCTAATCACTAGGCCTCAAATATGCAGCCATGATTACACCTTGTGAACCACCTTCTGCTTTTCTGACCTGTCCTTTGATTTGCCTGAGCATCCTTGCTTTGCCTCTACAGTTTTCTAGATTTAGGAACTCCAAATCTTTTATGACTTCCTTAAAACTTTTTGTTTTCCAGCCCCACGACAAGTTACCTCGAAGTATCATTTCTGAGTGGCTTGCCAGACCTGATTTTAATTCCAGCTGCTCTGATAAATAATTAGACACGCTAATGATGAGTCTGTCTCAAATGTGCTCAATCTTACAAGCTTCAAAGTTGCTGTGCTCTGCCTACTGTCTACAGGCTTCTAACAAACGCTTCAGCAAATTCCCCAGGCTTGAGGCTGTTCTGGCGAAAACAAGTCCTTTCATAGAGGATGCGATGGTTAGGCACAACATATCGCATTTGTGAACGTTGTTCATCAATTTTTGTCCTCTCTCAAAGGTAAAGACTCTGAAAACGTGTTCAGTCTTTCTACCAGTGGCCTCAATGAAGGAGTTCACCTGGCTTTTGTCTGGCTTTCGCCTGGCTCTTCTTAAATTGGGTGGCATCCTGAAAGCGGGCAGTGCAGCCTTTACTCTAGTTTTCCTGTCGGCCTGTTAAAAATAAAACATTGGGTAGGGCTAAACATGGGCATTTCTGATCGCTTGCCAGGTGCAATCTTTGCACCGGTTTGTCTGTGACACCTTGTCATCATATCTAAAACCAAAGCCCTACGGAAGCAACATGCCTTTATGTGGGAACAACAGCACTTTTCCAATAAATAGGCAAAACTTCTCCCAATCCTCTCACAGTCTTTCTTTTTTTTGCTTCAATGTAAGAGTCTGCAGTGGAATCAGATTTTAGAGTACACTGATGCAGACGAATTTTATAAAATGCTGCATGTTCACAAAGCCTCTGTCAATTCAAATGTATCCCAATGTTAAGTGTTTGTGTTGCATCAGATATTTTGTGTGACTATTGATATGGTACATAGTAAAGTCACCGCCTGTTTCTAATCTTAAATTCAAAACCATGAAAGTAGGCAGCTGAAATGAAAAATAACTAGGAGTAACGGAATGAAATTGACCATCAGCAGAAATTTACCAACAATAAAGTCTATTAGACTGTGGTATAGTCTCCCAAAAGGAGTGGCAAAAGTTCTGTTTCTTGATTTATTTAAAATTAACCTGGAGAAAACATTTTGGAACTTTATTATTAGGAATGTTCCAATGGAGGCTTTGGGACAGGAAGGATCAGCTAAGCTATCTTTTTCCGCCTTCAAATTATTTTTCAATGAAACGGCGATCATGTAGACCCCCTATATGTTTGAACCAGAAACTCTTTCTGTTCATTCAAGATGAGCAGTTATATTTATTCTAGAGAAGAAGCATTTTTATGAACCATTAGTTCAACACTTATTTCGGATTGCCTGTTAAATTGTGGAAAAACAGAAATAAAAAGCATTGTCCCCAGAGCAGCATATTAATTCAAAATAAGTAAATAACAGCGTGGTTAGACAGTCCCGATGGTGTGGTGTAACTGTGTTCTCAATTGGATCAAATTTCCAGGCTGCTCAGGGTAGACACTGTGCACAACAACTGAGCAAATGTTTTAATTTAACTGTATCCAAATAGCAGTTGTGGTTATCGTCATTTCTGGGCCTTCTTTGCCTTACGGCTGTGAGCTAATACAGAGAAGGCTGAGTCCATCCAGGGCAAAAATAAGTTTAAAGGGCAAACCAGGAAACATAGGGTCAGATTCTCAACTAGTGTAAAACAGTGTAACTCCACGGACTTCCATTGGGGGAAAGATAGTGGCAAGACTTCAGCACAGATAAGAACCTGGGGCCATGAAGGTTCAAGAGAGTTGCTGTGAATAGGGCTGTGTGCTAATGGTCCCCAAGGGGTTATTCTGTTAGTGGGGTTCATAGGAGTGCAGGGATGCCCTTTCCTTGTGCTTTGACCCCTGAAGTGGCACCAGGAAAGACAGCAGGTTAGGAATGATACAGCAGCTCTGTGCCACACTAGGATTCCCGAACAAAAGAAAATCTACCAGCAGATGGTAAAACTGGCTCTGGGTTGTCGCAGCCTGGTGCAAAGTAGCCTAAATGCAAGTTATATTAAAATAACTCTCCAGACATTAAATTGGAGCTAGAGGAAGTTCAGAGGTTGATTCCCAACTTAGTGATTTCAAGAGCACAAATGCCGATGTCTTAAGTGCAACAGCTCCAGAGATGCTGGAAGAATTTGAATAGCTGGGGTGCTGAGAGCCATTGAACCAAAGTGTATACCCTGTATACGATGGAAACCACTTCAAGCCAGGGGTGCAGGAACACTCCCAGCACCCGTAGTCCAGCACCTTCAGCACACATTTGAGCTGGGAAATAAATACTGGTTCAAATAGGAGAATATTTCATCCATGATACCAGCTATCAGGTACTAGGGGGTGGGGAATGGTGACAAATGGGTGAGAGAGGAGCCTTCTTTTACTTTTATTTAAACTTAATTCTCCATTAGAATATTCCATTACTGATCAAGTGCAGCATTTCTTGGAGAAACTTAATATCCTATGTCTTGGAGGGACAAAAAGCACAGTTTGAAGCAGCAATATCAACAGAGGAAATTGAGAATGCAATATCAGATTTTCCAAGTGGCAAATCACTGGGCACCAGATGGCTTCAACTTAGAATTTTACAAGTACTTTTGAAAACATCTGGTTCCTAGAATGAATCAGCTGTTTCAGTTCTCTCTGAACAGATTCTAATGTGGAGACTTGTCTTCATCATAGTGAGCCTGAAAAAAAACTATCCAGAGTGCAAAACATATCTGCCTATGCTTTTGATTAATGGAGATAATTAAATACTTGCCAAAGTTATAACACACTATCTCTCCTTAATTCTGCCTGTTTTCATATGCACAGTCTAGTCTGGCTTCATCACGAAAGGTCAACCAGCCACAACATCAGAAGAACATTGAATATCCTTCACCAGCAAAACTTGCAAGATAGGCTGGTTTTGATTCAGGATTCTGATAAAGCATTCAACTGGCTTCTTTAACAATATGTATTCTTATTACTGAAAGTCTGTCCCACCCTTCATGAATTCAGTCATTTCTTTCTAAAATTCTCCATGCTCTTTCCAGTGTTTCAGAGGAACATGGTCAGACTCTCTTGCATTGCAGCATAGTATGAAATAGTGATAATTCTTATTCCCATTTCTATTTCTTCTGTCACGCGAACCAACTTGCAATAGCAGTACAAAGTTTACCTAGTATCCATGCCATTAAAGCAAAAGGCAAGGAACACGAACTTCCAGAAAATTAACATGTCATTTAAAATACCTTCAAAACTTATTACAGCAATATGCTCATCTCAGGTCTCTGGGTAAATTTATCGAATTCATAGGACCTCAACTAATTGATACTTCATCACCAACATTCATGCCAGTGCTCCCCTAAAGGCCAAGTCTACTCTGTTGTTACTAAGTTATTTTTAATCATTTAGATTATGCTGTAAGGGATGAATATTCAAAGATGGCAAAAATTACATGGGTGGCTTGGAGTGGTGAATAGGATTATCCTTCCTCAAGCTCTTGTCATCTTGTTACAGAAGAAAGTTGCATAAGGACATGTTTGTTGGATGACAGGTAAGAAACCATGGAGAAGTATCCTCAAACTCCAAAGAAAAACACCTGTGGAGCAATGAATCTTCTCAACTGGCAATCACCCACCATGCCATTTCCGTCAGCATATACTTATGGAACTGGCTTACCTATGGAGTTATGCAAGAAGCTAGCTTGACATGACACAGTGTGAAGCCTTTCACTGGTCCTCTGTCTGATGGGCCAATCTTCTACAGAGAGGCAATATACTTTCTAAAAAGTTAATCATCATCCCATAATCACACCCTTTATGGCCCTGATTGACACACCTGACTTTAAGCGTTTGACATCAGTGAGACTACCCATGTGTTTACTTTAGGCACATACGTAAGTACCTTGCTTTATATGGAGGGAAGCAGAGACAAAGATAACCTTCCTCCACATTGCCTCAATTTATGGATTTAGTGGGGTTTCAAATAGGGTAGGCAGATCTTAATTTTTTGTAGAAGGAAGTTTGAGGCCTGCAGTGAGGAAAAAGGTGCTTTTTTTTAATTTGGAGACCTCTCTTTCAAATGTTCATAGACTGTAAAACCAGAATGGAGCATTGTGATTATCTAGTCTGATCTCCTATGTAGAATGCAAGCTTTAGGTTTCCCTGAATGAATTTATGTTTGAATTAATCTTTTAGAAAACCATCTAATCTTGATTTAAAAATTTCTACTGATCGAGGATCCACCACAACCTTTGGTAAATTGTTGTAATGATCAATTATCCCCACTGTTAACAATTTTCATCTGATTTCTCATCTAAATTTCTCTAGCTTCAATTTCCTGACATCATGTGTTGTTATACTTTTGCCTGCTAGAGTGAAGAATCCTCTATCATCAAATTTCTGTGCCCAGCGTCGGTATTTAGAGAGTCTAATCAAATCACTCCTTAACTTTCTCTTTGCTAAACTAAAGAGATCAACTCCAGGAGCTCAAACACTATAAGGCATGTTTTCCAATCCTTTAATCAGTCTTGTGGCTCTTCTCTGAACCCTGTCCAGTTTATCAAAATCCTTCTTAAAGTGTGAACACCGGAGCTGGACACATTTTTCCAGTAGCAGTTACACCAGTGCTAAATACAGAGGTAATATAATCTTCTTACTCGTACTCAGTATTCCCCTGTTTATACATCCAAGGATCGCATTATCATTTTTGGCCACAGCATTTCGCAGAAAGCTCATCTTCAGCTGATTATTTACAATGGCCTCCAAGTCCTTTTCAGAGTCACTGCTTCCAAGAATAGAGTCCCCACCGCCTATAATATGTTCAGTGTTTTTTGTCCTAGTTGTAAGACTTTGCATGTGGCTGTATTAAAATTTGCACACAGCTTATCAAGTGTTATGGATCACTCTGGCAGTGACCTGTTCTCTTCATTACTTATCACTCCTCAAGTCTTTGTGTCAGAACTTTGAACACCTGGGATTAAGAACTAGTAACTGTAGGAATTGCTTTGAGATGGTCTGACTGAGCAAAAATCTTGTACCTAGAGTATATAGTGTTTGCATCAGAAATACTCCAGGCTAAATGCTCCAAGTAGTGAATCCTGTGCTCGAGACTTTAAAATGCCCATAAAAATCCTGTAAGGCAAGAAACCTTACAACACCCATCCAATGCATTATCTATACATACAAGCAAATGCAGATCTCTATATTTTTTTTTACACAGGCTGTATTGTGCAGCTGACATTTTGAATGAACTGCAACCCTCCCTGGGCTGAAATTGTATCTAAATGTATTTGTGTGCATCAGCTTTTTTAGTGTGTTGCCTGCAAAGGTCTGTTTGTACATAAATAACTACCGGGCTTTGATCCACCACTGTGTGAAAGCTAAAGTGAGAATCAATGTGGACCTCAATCTGGTGCTATATCTCTTGGACATAGTTGTGAAATACCAGTTCTTGAATGCTGAACTGAAAGTAGAGAACAGTATGCAACGCATAGGGAAGAAGAAGCTGATTCTCTCTTTATTGACTCCAGCTTTCCTGATATGCTTCAAGGAACTCAAATCTTATCTTGGCTTTTTAAAACTAACACACTGAGTCTATGGTGCAGAAGAGAACTTGTGTTAAGCATGTTGTCTGTATATGATAGTATTCTGCATTAGCTGATAGGGCTCGAATACATTTCTTGTGCTGTTGTCTGTTGGCACTGAAATGGTGAATAAGTATAATTGTTGCAAAGTAACTCTAACAACATGGTCAAACCCATTTAGCACCAAGGTTCCTTTGTCTGGCCTTTCCCCGAAGAACTACTATGGGACACATGAAAAGACGACTAGTTCAGTTTACTCATGTGATTTTTGTTCTTGTTGTTTAAAATGTCTTTAGTAAAAGCTATCTGTACAGGTTCCTCCAATTAAAAATGTCTAGGTTATCTAATCTTCCCAGATTAGAAAGAAAAGAAAATGTTAGTGATTTTCATACTGTGGGTTTTCTTCCATCTGTCTGTTAAGAATACATAATTATATATTAATGTTTTTCAAAGCTGTGAAGGTTTCTGCTGCGACTTTTCATAAATGTGTGATGCTATTTGCCTTTGTGGATGCAAATAAAACAATTTGTTTCAAATGACAAATCTGATTTTAAAAGCACTGCTGTCAGATTTGGTTTACATATTTGATAAGGGCATGGTTTTCCTCCTTTGGAACCATGTGAATTTTCCAGGGAATTGATTGTTTTTTGTTCAGTAGTATTTACACTGTGTATAGAGCAGTGAGGTTAAGAATAAAGTCAGGAATTGGTCCAACAATTTAAGAACACTAATGAAAATAGGACTTGTAAGTGTGTTTCATCTAATCCATTTGCTACAATTTCAGCATCTCAAACTGGAGAGGTTTAGGCTGAGGTTCCTGAGTGCTTTGACTTTAGTTGTATAGTTTCTCCATTTGTTTTTAATGACACTTCCTGGCACTTTGACAGATTGACTTCTGTTTACTTCTCAGAGGGCAGCCATGCCATTGGAGACATGGGCAGGGCAAGAAGGCAGTAACTGTGACAAGTGCTAGAGCAGAGGACATATTATGGGGACCAAGGTTATCACTGTAATATGAATCCCATATATAAACAAACATTTGGAAAAGACTACTTCTCTGTGTTTACAAAAGATGGGGATTTGGGCCTTTGCATTGAGATAAAGTCCTAAATAAACACTCGAGCCTGCTACCATTTTATACCTTCAGCAACTGTTAAATTAGATCCAGTCCGTCGGTCTTTATTTGGAATTGTTTACACAGTTTAAAAAAATGAGTTTTTATTTTTTCCTCAGTCAGATGGCTTGGAAATAGAATGACACTCATGCAAGTGTCAGAGAAGTAAAAAATGACAAAGCCCAGTGATGTATTTTCTGCTTATCCCAAGCTTGCTAATGGGGTGTCATCAAGAGGCCAGTCACCCTGTATCTTAGGAATGTTTTCCAGACAAGAGCCCTAATGTTGTGCTAGGATCTATTGGCATGGATCCCAACCCTCTGTGGTATCACATTCTCACTAGTGGATCCTAATGCAGAATCACATTATAAGTTCTTTGCAAATCATTGGAGAAATAGCCATGCCAGCACAGATGGAGAACTACAAATATTTGTACTTTGATATTTTTGTGGACATATAGAGACAGATTTTCAAAAGAGCCCAGGAACAGATTTTCAGACACTCAGTACCCAGAATTCAGGTCAAATTTTCAGCTCAGCTCTCATTCATGAATCAGAATCTAGCCACTTACTTTAGTGCCTGAGTGGGAGCCGAGCTGTTCTGAAAATGTGGCCCGTACAATGGTTACCATTCAGAAAGTCAACCATAATTGTGTGGAGTGATACCTGAAATTCTGCATCATTTCCCTCTCACCCCTCATTTACTTAGCCTTGATCTACACTCGGGGGGTGGGGGGTGGGGGAAATCGATCTAAGATACACAATTTCAGCTATGCGAATAGCATAGCTGAAGTCCACATATTTAGGTCTGCTTACTGCAGCATCTTCACAGTGCTGAGTCGACTGCTGCTGCTCCCCCGTCAACTCCGCTTGCTCCTCTCGCAGCAGTGGAGTTCTGGAGTGGACAGGAGAGCGCTCGGGGATTGATTTACTCCCTCTAGACTAGATGTGATAAATCAATCCCTGAAAGATCAATTTAGACTAAATTGATGTAGAATAGGAAATAATGGTGGTAAATCAACTTGTTGTTGGCAAATATTGACTTCCTTTTGTGGTGTAATAAGACACTATCTTGTCACTTTCTAGGTTTTCTTTCTTGATAATAGAAGTTATCTGGTTCATTTATTAAGTATTGTTATTGCATCATCCAAGTTTTTTGCCAGTTTCTAATTGCCACTCTGGGAGCTGACTCACTGAATTATCTTAGTTAAGAAACAGTTCAGGAAAGACAGTTATTCGGGGATGAATTTGTTTTCTTAAAGACCATAATTATTTAAAAACTTAAACATCATTAGTTTGTCTTTTATTTGCATATGTGTGTTTTATTGACCAAATAGGCAATTCATTTTTGCTTTGTAATAATGAATAGCATTAATGATTAATAATATCTTGCGTGTAGTCACTGATGCATTTGAGGAAATAGAAATAAGGATGGAAATATTCCTATTGCAGCATTCTTTAATATTAGCTTTAAACCACCAAGACAGTATAATATTTAATTTTATAACTAGATGTTGATCTTCAGATGTAAGAGGAATTTGGACTAATATATACCATATACAAATAATTTATTCTATTTGTCTTTTTTTCTGTTTGTGATTTTTTTTCACAAGTTAGTTGCTTATTCAACATTGTTTGACAAATATTGTATGTGAAATTGGCTTTGCATTCAGCTGTTTGTTCTTTATTTGTGATGTGATTGGCCACCTAAGTCATGTGGTATTCTTTTCCGTTCCCCAGTAGAACGACTGAAAACTTGTATAAGCAGAAGAAGGAAGAAATTTTAAGATGCTGCATGAGCATTTCTGGTTTAAACCCATGTACAAACTCATTTGCTTTGGTATTGAGGAAATCTTCCCTTTTTTCTCCCCTTGAACAAGAAATCCCAGAAAATGAGTGATTTTTATTTGTTTGTGTATTTGAATTTGCATGGAGAATGAGCTCTGTCTCAGTCCTTAAGAGCATTACTAAGACAAGACAGAATGCAGAGGTGCATAGCCCCTGGTACTGCTTCAGCTCTCTGGTGCAGCTTGGTCTCTAACTTTTAAGCATATGCTTAGATACCTTGTTTACGCAGGCAAAGGAGAGGACTTCAGTTTCTATTGTTTTAAATACAACCTTTTAGGAATCTTCAATTTATTAATATACAATAAAATCCAGGTGATTCCTGTGACACATCTCCAGGGCACCTCCTGATGGCTCAATGTGGCACTATTCACTCTACCGCTGGGATCTCTGGATGCAGTGATTCTTTAGCTCCTGAGCAAAGGCATGCTGAAGTCCCACCTCTTCTGGAGAATTAAAGTCCCTAAATAAATAAATAAATAAATAAAATAAAATAAAATAAAATAAAATAAAAACAGCTAAGAACTCCAGAAAGAGTCTCCCTGCCCTTCGGGTTGAAAAGCCATATTCAAAGAGTAGTAGTTATCAATGACTTGTTGTCATTGGTAGGAAGTATCTAATAAGGTTCCAGAAGGGTCAGTCCTGGGTCTGGTATTAACCAGTCCTTCCATTCATAACTTAGATAATGGAGTAGAGAGTATGATTATAAAATTTGCAGATATCACTAAGTTGGGAGGGGTTGCAAGCACTTTGGAGGATGGGTTTAAAATTCAAAATGTCCTTGACAAACTGGAGAATTCAACAAGATGAAATTCAATAAAGACAGGTGCAGAGTAGTTCACTGAACATGGAAAAATCAAATGCACAACAACAAAACGGGGAATAATTGTCCAGGTGGTAGTACTGCTGGAAAGGATCTGGGGGTTATAGTGGATCACAAATTGAATGAGAGTTGCCAATATGATGCAGCTGCCAAAAATGCTAATATCATTCTGGGGTGTATTAACAGAAGTGTTGTATGTAAGACAGAGGAGGTTATTGTCCCACTCTGCTTGGCACTGGTGAGGCCCCAGCTGCAGTATTTTGTCAATTCTGGGCACTACAGTTTAGGAAAGATGTGGACAAATTGGAAAGAGTCCAGAGAAGAGCAACAAAAATGATAAAAGGTTTAGAAAACCTGACGCAAAAGGAAAAGTTAAAAAAAAAACCCCAAACCTGGGCATGTTTAGTCTTGAGGAAAAAACAGACTGAGGGGGGAACCCGATGATAGTCTTAAAATATGTCCAGAACGGCTATGAAGAGGATGGTGATTGATTGTTCTCCATGGCCAGTGAAAATAGGAGAAGAAGTAATGGGCTTGATCTGCAGCAAGGGAAATTTAGGTTAGATGTTAGGCAAAACTTCCTAACTGTAAGAGTAGTTAAGCTCAGGAATAGACGTCCAAGGGTAGTCATGGAGTCCCCGTCATTGGAAGCTTTTAAAAACAAGCTGGACAAACCCCTATCAGGTATGGTCTAGGGCTACTTGGTCCTGCCACAGTGCCCAGGGCTGGACTTGATGATCTCTCAAGGTCCTTTCCCACCCTACATTTCTATGATTCTACTCAGAGCCTGTCTTCAAAGAGCCACTCCTTTGGTCAGTCTGCAAAGAGCAATTTCTGGCTATATTACCTGCAAGAGATGGGGAGAGACAGAAATTCCTGCATGCTGTATGTCTGCATGAATATAGCTTAGGCTTAAAGATTGACTCCACCCATCACTTTGATTCCTTAATCATTGAAGCAGACATACAAAAGAAGTGTCTCTTTAATATTAATACACTTTCATATGTAACCCAGCATGGTCTGCATACGATCCAAATTCTAGATGACCCATTCATTTTGAACATGTGCCCACTGTACTTCCTTAGGGAGTCAAAGTACATGAAAGAGCTCAGTGTAGCTTTTTACTATTTCTGTCCAGGGTTACTTTTTTTAGTTCACCATCTCTCTCTTTCTTTCTCACCCTCCCATCCAGCCAGGAGTATTGGTTATTTAATGAATGGTTCAAAATTATGAGGGAAGAAATCCTAAGGTAGAATACTTTTCAGAGTATCTTAAATATGAACTGCTGCTAATCCAGTTCCTCTTCTTTAGGGTGTAAAGTAATTTGTTAATTTCAGAAGTAAAGGTTTATGAAACTAAGATGCAGAGTGTTGTCAAGGCAAAATCCTTTTCTCCTATTTTTCTATAGGACACCTGTGTTAAATGATGATGACAAACTTATTGATGGTAAGAAAAATCTTCCAGCATTAATGGAGAAGCTTGTTTTACTGCTTTCTAGAAGGTATTAATATTAGTAATTGGTATACCCACATTTATAACTGGTCTGTATCCTTCTCTGACATCAGTATACAAGGGGAAGCATTTTTGCCTAGTGAAAGTGCATCCTTTTCTAAAAAGCAAAAAAATGTAACCAATCTTAGTTTTAATTAAGAGAGTAAAAACCAAGCTGAGTTGTGGGCTTAAATGGAACATTCTAAAGAAATCCCTAAACTGGTTGAAAAATAGAAGCGTCTTAATTTGTTTTAGCCTGCAGACGTTTTCAGTGCCCTGTTTATTCTTGTCTGGCAAGAATCATTTCATACACTGTGAAAGGATAATTATCCCTGTAGGTGAATCTAATTCACTAAAGAGAGAGAACTGAATTTTTAATAGAAGGAGGGATTATTTTAAAGCATCATAAGAAATTCTTCTGTACATGTGTGTGCCTCTATTCTCTTCCTGCCCTTTAGTGTGTGTGTGTGTTTTCTCCCCAGCTATGATTTCTCCATGACCCCTAAAGAAACCTTAACCATATATAGTGCCAGATGGTAGCTTTACTTTACAATGGTAGCTTTTCTTTACAATGTGGGATGCTGGTCCATCATGCCATCTCTGCCCTTTGAAGGGATGTGAGCTCAAATCTCTGCTGTGCCAGCTGAGAGTCAGATGCAGATGAAAAGCTGCTAGAGGCTTCAGATCACTGTCTGCCATGCCAAAGAGGTGAAGGATGAGTGGTCTCCCGAATGAAATGTGGTTGTCAAAATACTGTACATTACACAGGGTTTGGGCCAGCTTTAGAGAGAACTCAGCCTACTGACTGTAACATCAAACACAGCACATACCGTACCTGAGACAAATGCATCCCTCTTTTAAGCCAGCTACTGATTTTTACATCAGATCTAGAAAATTGACATCTAACACTGAACTCAATGAAACTCCCCCTGGACTAGACTGTCTCCTATGTGAGTTACTTACGTGTAAAGAGTAGGAAACTTGTGAGGGGTTCAAATTAGTGGTGTTTCCTTCTAATATTTTTGTCGATGGTGTGTGCTTTGTGTCATCCTGGAGTAGCTACATTTTGATTATCAAAACCAGTGGATCCATGGGATCCACACATGTCTAAAAGAAACTGCCAAGGCCCTGTGACACACACTCTGACTACTTTGCTCCACTCCAGCTTCTAGCTGGCAGCCAGTGGCATCCTCTCCTCTGCATTCATGTTGTGAGTGAGGACGGTGACTGTGAGAATTCAGACAGCATCAGCATTAACTCAGGCACAGAATCCCAGTGGATTTTGGGAAGAAGAATGACCTGTAGAGAGTGGCTATTACTAAACGTCTCACCCCTGGCCATTTCCTTCCCCTTCCCCAACAGCAGAGCCCAATCCCCAGCAAGAGGCCTCTCTAGGAGGTGAAGTGCTGAGAAGAAGGATGCCTAGAAGTTACCTTTCCCCTCGTCTGCACTGTTCCCCTCTGGAGTCTGCTTTAATCTCTGTATCCAATGATTATTTGGACCTTGGAAAATGAAAGCATTGCTTAAACTGTCTGCAGAGTTTCTCACCTCAACTCACCCTGTTGATTTAAAACAAACAAACAACTTTTTGAGGCTTTAGTCAATCACTGACTCCACTGGGAAGCAGCAATTGGGCTGAGAGTGAAAACCAAACGCAAATGTTTAAAACTGGCACACAAGGAGAAGTAATGGACATTGCTAGATGGTGCCTGCGTGCATGATCTATTGGACTGCAGGAGAGTAACTGAGTTGGAAGGAAACTGTGACAGACGGACGATGTGAAGAGTGAGCTGCAGTCAGTAACTAGAAAATGTTATTCACACCAGGAAAAATGACTCCTAGAAGGAGAGGAACTGTAACACCAGTGAGGTTTTAAATTGACTTTGGGCATTTTAGTAGGATTGAAATTTGGAATAAGGAGAGGAGTCCGCTGAAACTATATGTACTTCATAAATGCCTTTGCTTTGAATTGCCTTTTGTCACACCATGGGACAGCAACATAGGACCTGGTCACGCAGTGCCGCGCTCTCCCTACATGTGGAAAGCTTTGTTAATGTAGAGTTAAGATAGCAGGCCCTGGGTTACTTGTGCCTTTGCAGAACTCTGCCCCACTTCCTGGAGACAACCCATCACACCTCTGTAATGATTCCCAAGGCAGGGGGTTTGGACTGGAGGAGCGATGTTCCAAGGTAGTATCTGCACAGGGGAATTTCCCTTGGCCCTTTTGAAGGTTTTTTTTGCAGGCCTGTGTGTGGGCAGATCACTGGGAAGAATCCTCGCTAGGAGTTTGAGTCTCAAAACACAAATATTGCAAAACAGAGGAATATAAAGTGAAAGTCTCTTTACTTATCACTTATAAGGGGAATGTAAAAAACACAGACACAAAAAAAAGGAAATGCAGACTGAAGATGACATTCCTCACCCCCTTAACTCTGAGCCCTTTAATGGTGGGAGATCATAGTGCCTTAGATCTCCTTCAACCTTTCACCCAGTGAAAATGGCTGCTCTCGATCGAAGCAGGTGAGATACCAACTTATGGCTCCCAGGAGACTCCCTCTCTCCAAGAGTGCTAGAAAGCCAGATGTCTTGGGCCTATGGAAAATGGTTCCCTTCTAGGGACCCATGTGTGACTCGGAGGGAGGGTCCCAGCTCTGCCCATCTCAACATCTTCTTACCAGTCCCAAAGCTGCAGCAGCTCAGCTGCCGCCTGGAAAAGCAGTAAATCGCCTTTTCAAAGTGAATTTTTGATTCAAAGTATTGTGGATATGGATTAACAGTAGCTTGGTGCATATGGTCCTCCCAGCATCAGTATTCTGGAACTACCTTGAATAGAATACCAACTGGCTGCATACTGATGAAGCTGAGGGAATAAATGAATAAAATATATAAACAACCGAACTTCTGAAGGCTGGAAAGCCTGTAAAGTTGTGCTGCGCTTGTGAAATCCCCTGGCAAAAATGCCAGTTTTAAGGGTTTTTTTTTTTAGTTTTTACATTTTGGGATCACTTCTTATTATATTATCTTGTCTGTAATTCGAAATCTTGTGAAACCAAGAACTGCTAAATTAATAAAATTTTTAGTGTCGGGAGTTGCCCAGAGGCACTCAATTAACTGGCCTTCATGAGATTTGACTTTCTAAGAGTTTCCGTCTCTTCCACAACTCATCCCTTTGTAAAAGAAACCATCTTTTCCATCTACTAATTAACCCTGTGGCCAACAAGCAAATCTTTTGTAAGCCCAGGATGAACGTACAAGTACTGCTTGATGTACAAGTACTGTTGGATGTACAAGTACTGCTGGTTTAAGTTGACTTCATGTGCCATTTTGAATAGAACTTTTGAAGCCCAAGAGGAAGAAAGTCTATTAAACCAAGTGGGGAAAAATTAACCTAGAGTATATTATTTACCTATTTTTATCACCTAAATGTTCCTGTCCTTTTACTCACTGGTAACCAATTTTGGGGCCTTGCAGTTTCTCACTGGGACAGAAATTGTCAACATATACCCAGGATATTTTCTAGCATAATGTACTTTATTTACAAAATGCATTCAAAGTTCCATTTACCTTAAAAAGAGAGGACAAAAAAAAGCAGCAAAACTACAGTCATTTCAACTTGCAGAGACTCCAGCTAATACTACTGAGTTCAGCCCTGAAGACATGCAAGCAGATGTTTTTGTCTAAACCTTCTCCTTGCTCTCATCACATTGCCTGTTTCTGTGTCTGGCTTCTCAGCTGTCCATTCACTTCAAAAACTCGGCCTTTTTCTCTGTACGAAGCAGGGACTAGTCCTGGTGGTTCTAGGCCTTAACTCTTTCTAACTTTGTCTCACTTCAGTTCACTTCTTGATTCCTTTTCCTATTTCCATGGGGTCAGAGGTGCCCTTGAATTTTCCTCATTCTTGGAGTTCCAACCCTTTTCTCTTCACAGAGTTTTTTCCATAGTATCCTGGGTCTTCCATGTCCTTTCTTGCTCTCCTCTTCCCCCCATAATTTCTTGGCTGGTCATTTGTCCTCCATTCTTACCACACATACAGCCCACCTTAAACATACACTTTCCAACCTACTTCATCTTCCCCTTAATGTCTTCCAAGCCCACTCTTTCTAGCATTGTCTACTCTATACCATAAAAATACTCTATAGAATATCTGAAATGGAGGTAGTTAATCTGGTTAATCAGTGCTGAATCCAGCTTAACCAGAAGTATAGACAAGAGCACTATTTCTCTCAGATGAATCTATTTGGAATAGATTTAATTGCATAGTGGTGGTAATATTAGAAGATACAGTTCCTAGTCCAGGAATAAAGTGTGTTCTGCAACTAAATATGGAAATGAAGGCACTCAGTGGCAAAAGCAAGATTGCAGTGGTATTGGTCAGAAACAAGTTAGAATGGGGGACTGTCCAAAATGTGGTAGGTCATGTTTGTTTGTTTTTTTAAAGTAGGCAGTATCCTTTGCTAGACAAGACATTGATCTTACAGCAGTTTTATGCCAGTGTTTATGCTGCTTCAGTACTAAGTTATAAAAGACCAAAAAAGTGGGCATAATTAAAGGAATTTTAAACAGAAGGAAATGGGTTAGCTGAAAATAGTGTTGTAACGGAATGCTAACAAGTTTCTAGGATTAGTGAGTACCATCTACATTTGCACAAGAATCATCACCCAGCAGCATAGTAAATGCACCAAGGCAAATGCTACTGACAGTCCTACCAGGATTGAAAGCTGAATTACAATTCATACAAAACCTATGAACAGAAAAACCAATGGCTTAGTAGCAGTTATTAAAGAAAAAGAAAACTAAAGAGGCTATTAGCCATAAACAAAGGTGTCATTAGAAGAAGTTTTGGAACAAACTGATAAACTGAACAGTAATAAGTCACCAAAACCAGATGGTATTTACCCAAGAGTTCTGAAGGAACTCAAATGTGAAATTGCAGGACTACTAACTGTCATCTGTAACCTATCATTTAAATCAGCTTCTGTACCAAATTACTGGCGGATAGCTAATGTAACACCAATTTTTAAAAAGGGGGTATTCAGAAGAGACCCCTGGAATTACAGGCTGGCAACCTGACATCAGTACCGGGCAAACTGGTTGAAACTATAGTAAAGAACAAAATTATCAGAAATGTAGATGAACATAATTTGTTTGGGGAATGGTCAACATGGTTTTTGTGAAGGGAAATATGCCTCACAAATCTTCTAGAACTCTTTGAGAGGGTCAACAAGCATGTGGACAAGAGGGATCCAATGGATATAGTATATTTAGATTTTCAGAAAGCCTTTAACAAGATCCCTCATCAACTGCTCTTAAGCAAAGTAAATTACCATGGAGCAAGAGGGAAGGTTCTCTCATGGATAGGTAACTGGTTAAAAGATAGGAAATAAAGGGTGGGAATAAATGGTCAGTTTTCAGAATGGAGAGAGGTAAACAGTAGTGTCCCCCAAGGGTCTGTACTGGACCCAGTCCTATTCAGGAATCAGAAGGGTAGCCGTGTTAGTCTGGAATTGCAGAAGTAACAAAGAGTCCTGTGGCACCTTAAAGACTAACTAAAGTATTAGAGCATAAGCTTTCGTGGGCTAATATTTTTCATATTATGCTTATGCTCTAATACTTTAGTTAGTCTTTAAGGTGCCACAGGACACTTTGTTACTTCTGCAGTCCTATTCAGCATATTTGTAAATGATCTGGAAAAAGGGTAAACAGTGAGGTGGCAAAGTTTGCAGATAAATAAAACTACTCAAGATAGTTAAGTCCCAGGCAGAGTGTGAATAATTACAAAAGGATCTCTCAAAACTGGGTGACTGGGCAATGAAATGGCAGATGAAATTCAGTGTTGATAAATGCAAAGTAATGCACACTGGAAAACATAATCCCAACTGTACATATAAAATGATGGGGTCTAAATTGACTGTTACCATTCAAGAAGAAATTTTGGAGTCATTGTGGATAAGTCTCTGAAAACATCTACTCAATGTGCAGCAGCAGTCGAAAAGGCGAACAGACTGTTGGGAATCATTAAGAAAGGAATAGATAATATGATGGAAAATAGCATATTATCTCTATATAAATTCATGGTACGCCCACATCTTGAATACTGCATGCAGATGTGGTCACCCCATCTCAAAAAAGATACATCGGAATTAGAAAAGGTTCAGAAAAGGGCAATAAAATGATTAGGGGTATGGAATGGCTGCCATATAAGGAGAGATTAATAAAACTGGGACTTTTCAGCTTGTAAAAGACACGACTAAGGGGGTATATGATACACGTCTATAAAATCATGACTGGGTTGGAGATAGGAAATAAAGTGTTATTTCCTCCTCATAACACAAGAACTAGGGGCCACCAAATGAAATTAATAGGCAGCAGTTTAAAACAAACAAAAGGAAGCCTGTGGAACTCCTTGCCAGAGGATGTTGTGAAGGCCAATAGTATAACAGGGTTCAAAAAATAAGTAGATAAGTTCATGGAGGATAGGTCCATCAATGGCTATTAGCCAGGATGGGCAGGGTGATGTCCCTAGTTTCTGTTTGCCAGAAGCTGAGAATGAACAACAGGGGATGGATCACTTGATGATTACCTGTTCTGCTCATTCCCCCTGGCATTGGCTACTGCCGGAAGACAGGATGCTTGGCTAGATGGACCTTTGGTCTGACCCAGTTTGGCCGCTCTTATGTTCCTATGAACATTACTGACTCCTATGCTTACATGCACATTATTCAGTTTCCAATCATTCTTTTTATCAATATCTACGGCCCCCATCATGGTAGTATAGATCAACTCCTATTGGATGAAAAAGCAGTTATTTCACAGTGGTCAATTTGCCAGAGAGCAGAAAGAGGTTTCGTAGACTGTCACATGGTTTCAATCCAGGACATTTTCAATTGAAAGGCACAAACCCATCAAGCCTTAAAAAGTCTTAACTGGAATTCCTGTTCCAATAGTTGATGTTGTTTCTCAGGCATGGCTAACAACATGTAAAGGAAATGAGATATCTTATTTCAAGAGATTGTAAGTCAGACATTTCAAATTCAGTAGACATGGACTCCACTTTGAAGTCCAGCCAGTAGCTTATTAGGTCTTGTGTTTGCTAAAGTCGACATGAAACTGATCCATTCCAAATACAAGGCAGTAGGCAAATGCCAGTATTGAAACACATCTGGAAATAAACTGTAGCACTGCTGCAGGATTATCCCAGGCTATAGCTACATTATGACAGTTTGTAAAAAAGCAGTTCCCTGGAGCTGAGACAATCAAGTTGTATAGCTTTTCAGAGACTGAAAGATATTGCCATTAGATCCAGTTCTTAGGGGATTTTTTTTTTATTTTATTTTATAAGGACAAGGAGTTTCTCCAAGCTGTTGCCTTGTTGGATGGACATGGGACAGTTCTGTTCCGAGATAGAGCACCACTGGCTTTTGTGCAAATGTGTTAACCAAGACTCATGAGAAGTGCTGACTGTAGAATTTGTCATTTATTGTAATATATATAGCGAGAAAGTCCCAATAACATCAGATCACTAGCTTCTAGATAAGCGAACTGGGAAAACCACTGTTTTCAGATGCTACCTCCCTATCCCAGCTGCCCCTCTCCCCCCAAAAAAAAGTTTCTGTAGAGGATGCTTCTGATACTACAGTCATTTGACTTTCAAGTGGAAAAATTCTCCTGGAAAGGAAGTAGCAGTGGCAAACTGTCATGCTACATTTACTGTCAAGACACCTCGCATAAATAGCCAATGCTAGAGGAGCAGGGACAGTCTCACAGTTACATATCTCTGCAGTAGGGAGAGATAAATTGAGAGCTGCGACTGGCAGGCATGAAACATTGAAGAGTTTGATCAAAATGTTACATAGCAAATGGCCTGACAAGGGAAAGCATTTAAAGCAAAGTTGTGGTCATACTGGCAGCATAAGAGTGAGTTAGCTGGGACAATAAAAATACTGCAGGAGGACAGGAGTACTGCAAAAACTGTGAGAAAAATATTGGAGAGCCCTCCTGGGTTTGGTCCGTGGGGATGAGGTCTGGTTTGCAACGAACTAACCGGGCTGGCTTGCTTAGAAGTTCAGTTTGGCTCCCAGGCCTCCTCTCTGTTAGATATCACACTGAGGCTTGGCTGCTACCCTTCCTGTCCTGTGATTGGTGGTTACTCCATGGCACAACCTCTCTTATGCAGACTCTGTTGACTGTTGTCAAGCAGGGTTTCAGTCTGTCCACTCGCGGAAGGGTCTCTGGGGGACAAGGATGGGATGGGTCCCAGAAGGGTAGTGGGAGACAGAAAATACTGACAAGTCCTGCTGTCATCAGCTTTGACTACCTAGTGAGAGGTAACATACCCTAGTCTATGGAGGTTCACCATGTGGTTGGGATTACAAGGCTTATCTCCAGTGCCCCCGTGCAGAGAACTATGGGGCACTCCCTGTCCCCAGTTAGTAACACAGCTGGGAGCAGTGGGCATGGTACTGTTTCCAAGTGCCTGTTTGCCATGTTTGGGGATTCGTTCTGCTACCTTGCTCCTGAAAGGACCTGACTAGAGGCTGCTTGTAGAGTCTGCAGGTGTGGTAGCAGCTATCTGATGCCCCCTGCAATCACAGGGGAGCAGTGTCAGAAGCCCCTGCACTGGCCACCCATGCTTAATGATGTAAGCTATACACAGAATTAATATTCTATGTCCTCTGGAGAGAAGCTGTAATCACTGAACCAACAGCAGACAAGCTATGGAAGAAATTGGGCCTGGATCCAATGTGAGAGGACAGAAAGGATTATCTTCTTGCTGCTTATCTCAGCACCTATCTGGAGCTGATCCATCTGACAGACCAGAAAGCTATTGCTGCAGTAATGCTGTATCACTCTGCTTTTAGTCAAACCCAGCATGTGCAAGCCATTGTGCAGTTCAAGGGTGAAGAAGTTTAAATGCCCCATGGAGTGGGAAGCAGAACAGGCGACGACAAGTCCCGTGTATCTTTGATTGAATGGTGTTATAGGACACTTGGCACCGGGCGTCCCGAACACGTGAAAGGAGACTGCCAGGGGCACACTGGATTAGCTACTTTGGATGATGGGCTCATAGAAATACTGACAGGATTATCACTTGAGAACTGTTAATAGATAGGATTAACTACTCCCAATTCTGGATGGCCTGATCATGACACACCTATCAAGCCAGCTCACAGACCTGCTGGCTTCCAGTGGGGATTTTGGAAGGAGGCCGGATTCCACTGCAGTTCCTTTCCTTAGTCAACCATCAATGCTCTTTGGGCAGGCGAGTTTCTTTCCTTCTCCCCTCTCTCTGCTGCCCTACTGGTGCTCAGTTAACAGGGAGTAGCTGGATGAGAGTAGAGAAGGGGATCAGGGAAGCGACACGCTTGAAATTCAACAGATTTATCAGCTGTGAGATGTTTAGAAGGCCACAGCTGTGTTTTTTGTCACTGAAATCCTTTTAGCGCAGCAGCAATTTGCTATTGTCCGCAAGTCTCTAAGATGAGCACAATCAAATCATCGTGTGTTAAAAGAGGAATTATTAGCAAGGAACAAACTGCTGTGATATTGTTTGGGTGAGATATTTACCAGTGACTGTGAGCACCCGGCCCTGCTCTACAATCACAGTCCACACATTATGCAGTGTCCAAAATTGCCCCCTTCCAACAAAGAAAAGAAAAATAAGATGTGCTTAGAGTTCCTTCCTCTTGACTTCTCAGCCCACACCCTAGGTCTGCTCCCTCTCTCACCTTGCCTCTCTTATATACAGGTGAAATAATAAGCATTTGCATCTGCGAGACAGCAGAATCCACCTAATGTTCCCCTTGAACAAGCTGCTTACCTTCGTGCAAACACACCCGGCTGATGGTCTTTGTCTTTTGTCATTTGTCTCTGACTTTTGGAGCAGTACTGCCCTCCTTATTTAGCATTTGCGGGTCTCTTATTGGCATCCTCCTTAAAGTGGTATCGTCCATAGACACTTGGTTAAACTTTATCGGAGACTCATTATCACTTGAATCACTTGATTTCATTTTTTTGAAAACAGAAGCCAAAAGATTTTGAGACCGAAGGGGCAGCAATCCTTTCGTTCCTGAAGCAGCAGGAAGTCTGTATGTCCCCTGCATGGGAGTATGAACAGTGACACAAACACAGATTCTGTGTGATGAATACTTTATCACGTATTTTACAACGTCACACATATGAAAATTAGATGTATTTCTTTCCTTTCCCTTTTCTATGTTAGATTTTATTTGTTGCTGAAATTGCACAATAAAAATGACAAATTCCTTTATGAAAGCAGGAAGAGAAGTTGCTTAAAGGTAAACATTTCTATTGTGCTTATGACTGTTACGATTAATCCTTCTTATAGTGCCATGTACTTATATTACGTTCTCAGAAACTATGTTAAAAGAATGTTAAGATTGTAAAATGCAGCACTCAGAAGTTTGAAAATGCCAGACTTGAGGTTGCCCATGCAACCTTAATTCAGGTCCCCGTGTGTCTACATTATAATGCAGTCTGTAATTACATGATCACATAACTATTCTCTCACAGTACCCCTTCCTTGTGAAAGTGAGGAATGTGGAGTTGAGTTAAACTTGTAGAGTTGGTCCATCGGTTACCAGATCAAAGCAGATTCCGTGGAGTGGGAAGACATGGTCAGAATGGAAGGAAAAAGGTTTTAGCGGCTGAGTTTTGGTCCACCTGTAGAGTGAGGTGAACCAGGCAGCCGTGGGTCGTTGTCAATAATAATAATGAATAATGATGATAATTAGTACTTGACACTTTTGAAGCACCTTCCATTCAAGAATTTCAGGGTACCTTGCTTTAATGAATTTGGCCTCAATAGCACATCTGTGAGCTAGCTAAGCCTTTACTGAGTGGTTGAGTGACCCAGCTAACATGAAAATGATCCCAACTCACTTGGATACCAGTGAAGAAAGGTGGCAGTACAGACTGGTTTTCTTTTAGATTTTGATGGAAGGGGTGAAAGCAGCACCATGAAAAGTGGGAGTGTGCATCAGGCCAGGAAAAGGGAGGAAGAGATTAAAGAAACAGTCACCTCCAAATTTAGTTCTCACATTTCCTTTAAGAAGATATCCACTGATTTACTGTAAGTCACAATAGTGCAAGTTCAGCAACAGGACCGAAACCCCCAGATGAGGTAAACCAGGGGTCTCCAAACTTTTTGAGATGAGGGCCATATTAGATTTTTGAAGGGGCTTTGCAGGCCGCTGCCGCGACCCCCTCCCCCTTTTCTCCTCTGGCCACACCACAGCGGCGCTGACCCCTTTCCTCCTCCAGCCACACCACTGCCAGAACCCCCGCCCCCTTTGCTCCTCCAGTCGCACTGCAGGGGCTCTTACCCCTCTGCACATGGGGTCACCGGCAGCTCGTGGGGGTGGTGGGTGGGGGCAGCGGTAGCTTCTCCAAGTGCCTGCTCAGCTGAGGCCTGGGAAGCCGGACAAATTGACACCACAGGCCGGATCCGACCCCCGGGCCATAGTCTGGAGATCCCTGAGGTAAACTATAGCAAGAGAGACTATGTGAGGATTTTACCTTTAATCGTGTTCTTAAGCCTTGTTGCTCAGATCAAGATGATGATAGGTAGGGTGTTTTCTTGCTTTATTTACTTCATTTAGCTGCTTCTCTTGTTGTCTCCAGTTATTTGCTCTGACTCTCCGTAGCCATGACCCTTCTACGGTTATTTACACTAGTGCAAATTCAGGACGATAGTGCTTTAAACTCACTGTGCACGGGTGCATATAATTACACAAGATCAACAGAGAATGAGGCCCATTGACCCAACATTCAGTTATACGCTAATTTACAACTCCCTGCAAGTGCAGAAGATGCACGGACTAGCTGACGGAAATCCAGCATGTTTGCTATTAAAAGTTGGAATAATGTGTTTGGTTTGTTTAAATTTTGTATTATGGTGCTGGATGAAAGACTCACCTTTAAAAAGAAAAGGTCAGCCTGCATAGCAATTAAAACCTGATTTCCCTCTGCACCGTAGCCATACAATACGGAAACCAAAACCATGTGGGGCAAGTATGTGCTATGCATTTAATATTAAAAGATAATATAAGAAGATCTCAGCACTCACCCAGATTTTCAAAAGAGCTAAGCTCCCTGTTAGACTCCATGCTGAATGATTTTGAAAATCTGGTCCTAGGTGCTACAATGGGAGCGGATGGTTGCTGTGCGCTTAGAAAATTTGGCCCCATGCCTGGCAGGCATGTATCACTGAACACAGTGGAACGGAAATAAGGAATATTTTGCCATTACCGCCGAGCTTTGAACTGGCTTCCAGCTAATGACCCAGATAATCTTTACTTGAAATTGTATAATTGAGATGGAAGGCTGTCCGGGGTTTCTAGCTGATACGCAGCATCCGCATCCATGAGCTTTCGACTGTGGTCATTGAGCCGAAATACAGAAGGTTAAATCTCTCATTTTCATGATCAAACTGCCCCCATTTCCCCAATACAAATGTGACATTTCAATTTTACACAGTCCAACTCTTCTTAAATCATCTGTACAAAATCTTCAAATCTTGATTGATGATGGATGAGCTATTTTCTCCTAAACCACCCAGTTCTCATTACTTTTTAAAGACATAGCTTATTAATAATGGACCTGAAATGTTTTCCCAGTGGGCCATCAGCAATCCACTGTGCTAGTAGCTCAAAATATTTGGTTTAGGAAGCAGGCATGAAATTTCCAGGCCAAAGCCATTCAGCTTCTTGGATGAAATATGACAAGGTTGTAAGAGTAATACAGTATATGACAACAGATCGGTGGGTGATAATGGGGAAGATGTGGCAATGTCAGCATCCGGAGAGGTATCAACAATTGTAATGGATGCTGACCTTGAAAATTAAGGACAGATGGCCTCAGTCTGGAATATCTAATTAGTATGTGTAGGATACATCTTGCATGATAGACTGTGAAAGAGAGCTTTTACTTGGTTTCCAGAGAAAAGTCTTAGGAGGTATAAGATGGTCTCCAGTTTTGTTTCTGAAATTCAGATTTGCAGTCTTTCTTCTGACTGGTTACAGTGGATGTTTGATGACATCCTTGGGCCCTGTTGAATACTTACCGTTCCCCACCTTCCTTAAAAATAAAATGCTAACAAAAACATGGTTTCTCTCTCTCTCTCTCTTGCCCTGCCTTCTGGTTTGATAAATCCAAAGGTAGAACTTCAATTTTTAATCTGAAGTAGTAATATCACTTATAGATCCAATGGAGAAAATATTTAGGGTCAGATTTGGCTCTCAGAAAGGCACACACAGCTTCCATTTGAAATCAGAGTGAAAGCTGTCAGAGTTCCCCACAGTTAAGGATACCTTACGGGATCTGAAAATACCTCACTACCTTAATCTGCACAGGAAATTGGGAGAAGTAGAACCTCAGTGATTGTGCTGTAGATAGGTCATTTGTGACTGTTCAGAAGAAGAGCCTTTCTTGTGTTGCTTGAACAGATGGATAAAAAGAGAGGTCCGTGCCCCAGAGAACTTGCAGTCTAAACAATATGAAGACAAAGATGGGGGAAGGGATGCAACAGAAGTCGTTTTCCTTCGCCTACTGTTCTGTTTTATTTTTTTCTGTTATATTGATCATATCTTGTTTATAAGAGCTTTTTCCTTCATACGTCTGCCTTGTTCTGCAATGAAGTCCTAATCCTGGTTCTAACATCACCACTGATGTTCCCTGGTAAAGATTAAAGCTGGTCAAACTGTTCATTACAAATAATACTTGTGATGGATTTACCCACTTTTGGTCATTAGCAAGCCAGTTATAAACTGATCCTGATGTTCTCATCTGCTCATTTTTCATACACCTGCATGAGGCATTTTTGCCCTATGGGTTGTCTGTGAACTGTTTGCTTTAGCTATGAGTTACTAATGTTTTGTGATAGGTTACCTAAGTCACCTGGTAAGAGTTGTGCTCCATTATTGGCTGATTGGAACTTTTTAAGGGGGAGATACTATGAGTTGCTCATTTCTGGTCTGACATTCTGGGTGAATAATCATTCATAAAATATTAGAGATTCATAAATATTTATTTTTTCTCAAATGACTGGCAGCTCTCCAAATAATGAGGAAAGTGTCCTCATGACGCATAACAAACTGAACTTGGTCATGGACTCCCCATGGCTCATAACAAACTAAACTTGGTGCTTTATTTTAAGAAAATATTGGAGTGAATTTGTTTTTGTACCAGTCTGTTAGCTCTAGTAAGGATGATAAATATTTTGCATTCAGTTCAGAATCAAGTGTCAAGAGTAGGTGGGGCTATTCTCTGCTCTCAGAACCTGTTGCAGCCTGTATGCTGGAGTGGAAGACTGCTTTTTTTAGAACCAAATCTCAGGGCAGATTTTCAAAAACACATAACGTAGCCAAGAGGACTTGTGCTCCAGCATCCTTTATCCCATTTTGTAAATCTCCCCTGGTGGAAACTTTGAAGCTGACTTTTACCCAGTGTATTGGGTTTTTCAAACAGCAGCGGATCAAGCTCAGAGTGTTATATCTGCTATGTTAGGCAGACACGCAATGATTAGACACTAATAACTTTCCAAATTTGCAAAAAGGATTTTAAAAGCAAAAGAGGACAAAAGCTAAAAATTATTATATTTAACTAGATGATATTTAAAATACATTCCCATTGTGAACATCTCTTTGCAGTGCTTCTTGTACAGAGATTAGCTCCTATCTGCACAGTTAAAGAGCATAAATGCACTAAGGAGCTGTCATTCCATTTCCTACTCTAATGTCCCAGAAAGAGTTCAACAAAAAGGAACTTCAGGTGTTTCGTATGGAGGGGGAAAAGTCTGTCATTAGTTTAGTTTAGTTTTTGGTCTACCTTTCCCTGCCAACTTGTTTTCATAATCTGGGATCTCTGCCTTTTTCCTTTTGTTTATTGTTTAACATTATCTCTTGCTTTCAGTGCAGTAAATTAGACATTAGATGATGACTTTATGATGATGAGTTCATTATACTGTAACTCTATTGTATATTCATTACATGTGTGCTTCATTTGCTTAACACATATCAGGGTTTATTAGGTCTTTCCAAGTATTGTTCTTGGTAAAAGAGCAGCAGGAAGCAAATCGCATTGGGGCTGGATGCCTGAGCCAGTGTAAATCAAATGTCACTCCCCAGAAGTCAATGCAGTTGGGCTGATTTGCACCAGCTGAGGACCTGGCTCAAGAGGAGAAAGATGAGAGCAAACTGAAGAGGAGGAGTGAGTGCGGGTTCAGCAGAATCGGAGGAGGAGCGCAAAAGTATTTGAAAGAAAAAACTAACCTCGGAACTTGCATTAGCTTTCTTATCTGCAAAGGCCAGATTCTAAGATCCTTTGTCCAGCTGACTAACGCCTTCCTTCATGAGTGACCTTGTTAACTTCAGTGAGATAATCCTTGGACAGAGGGACTATTCACTGAGAAATAAGAGTATCTGAATCTGGTTCTAAGAAAGGCCAGGGCAGACAAGGAATGGGTGAGGTTCCGTGGCCTGCAATGAGCAGAAGGTGAAACCAGCTAATCATGATGGTTCCTTCAGACCTTTAAAGTCTATGAGTCAATGAATGCAATCCTTATTATTGAAATTAAGGGTTACTAATAGAAGTCAGAGACCTTTTTATGTTTACCTTGAGTTAACATTAGTGACAGCGTCTGATTTATTATAGTTACAGGAAAGGGGCATGATTCTTAAACCCTTATTCACAATTAATGAATTTTTACACAACATGTAGCCCCACTGAAACTAGTGCAACGATCATAGAATAGAATCAGAGTGATAGCTGTGTTATTCTGTATCTGCAGAAGTGACAAAAAGTCCTGTGGCACCTTAAAGACTAACAAAAGTAGGTCTATTGAGTGTATCAGAAAGTACAGAAGTTTCTTATCAAGCAAACTGAAACCATTTTTATGAGCATTGTCATGAGTGCATGTAGAAATACATTATGCCATTGTCAGATATTCAGATATATCGATTGATAACAACACTATATAAACCCATTTGTAAATGTTTAGCAAGAGATGAAGGTAGATCTTCAATTCTTCAATGTATGCCAGACAATATATTTTGGATCAGGATTTGGGACAGATTTGCTAATCCTGTGTCGATGGGATGAAAAAGGAGAAATGGTCGCAAATCATGTTTTCAAAAAGTCCTGATAAATCCTGCCTTTCTCTTGGGACAGAATTGCCAACAGCTGCTCTGTGGGATATGTCAGGGATCATAAGAATATCATGCAGACAGATCAGTAGTCTACCTCTAATCTGGATTCCTTTCTATGCAAAATAGTTATTATTGTCTCAATTTTAAGCCCCTTTTCAGTGGAAAAGACAAGCTCTTAAATCAAAGGTTTCCTAGAAATAAATGTCAATACCAGCAACTGATTAATGTGGAGGAAGGAGGAGTTTGCATGTGATCCCTTATTTAATATGTTATTTTAGGGAGACTATCTCTTTTATATGGTATGTAAATCCTAATATTTGTAGTGAAAAATGCAGGGTCTTATTTCTGTAGTGTTTGGGTAGATGTTAATATTCCCCTGAGAAGTTTTTAAAGATTTGCTGTGGATCTGTACACTACAAATAACCTTAATCATCCCCAAAGTAGTCGTGATTTATTTTTAATGTCGTCTCAAAAAGGATGCCACTCCTAACAGCAATAGCACCCCTTAATGTCGTTCTAAGATGCCATTAGGAAGTAACCTTTGCATTTTCTTTGCTAGGATTTGCATCTGTGACACTGAGTGATTTTAACTGCACAGCTCTTGTTCACTTTAATGAGAGTCACGTGGCTAAAAGTTTGTCTGGTGCGTTGAAACACTGAAAAACAAGGAAGAAAAGAGTGGAACCTACAGGTTTTCTGGACGGTGAAAACAAATTGTTTTGAAAAGAAATCCTGCTGCCGCTGCTTCTGCCCTGAGTAGAATAGCCTTCTCCATTGAGATTTGAGGAATCAGATAGTTAAGGAGATAGAGAAATAAGGAATGCTTACTCTACAAAGTAAACATTGCCACAGAAATTATGTAATGACTCGGTACTATTAACTTCACAAATTAGCAACAAATATTTGAGAAACAAAGAGAACAAAGGGTAAAAAAGATTATATTTCAGTAAGTTATTTAAAGTCCATTTCATTGTGAGTATCACTTTCTAATACTTCCTGTACATGGATTAGCTCCTATCTGCACAGTTAAAGAGCATAAAATGCACTGAGGAAGCTGCAATTCTATCTCCTATTTTAATCTCCTAGAAAGAGTTCAGGGAAAAGGAACTTCCAGTGTTTCATAGGGGAGGCAGGGGAAGTCTGTAGGGATTTTGCCTGCTTTTTCTGCCTGCTTGCCTAGTTTTCTCTTGCTTGCACTGCTGTAAATTACAGTTGTTACGTTCAAAGAAACGTTACAGCTGTCAGGTTAAAACCCCCTAAAGTGAGATCATCACTCGCATTCTGCCCCCTTTATGCCACAGGAAACACCTGGACCAGTGTAAAAGGGGTTGCAAGCTGGGGAAGGACTTCTGAGGACAGCTGCGTGTTGTCCAAGGACTAGCATGACCGTGTGTCCTCTTCTGGCCGGGACAGTCCCCCCTTTTTAAGCCCTGTCTCGGACGTCCTGTCTTTTTTTTTGGCAAAAAATGGGCATTTGTCCCAGTTGCAAGTTGCTCTGAACAGTTGGCAAGAGCAAATAGAACAAAGCCCAGTTTAGCCAAACAAGTGGATTCCGCCCCCAGGGGGGTTGCAGAGGAACATTTCGGGAGGCCAGTGGTGATACAAGGGGCTGGGAAGCAAGTCTTGGGCAGTCAGCCCAGGGCTAAGGGAGTCAACCCCACCCCCACTCCTGGGTAGCAAGCCCAAGGCAGTGCAGGGCTCGGGCAGCCAGCCCCAGTCCTGAGTACTGGGGAGCTTGGGCAAGCAGCAATGCCAGATGGTTCAGGATAGCCCTGTGTAGGGTAGGGGTGGGGCTCAGGATGCCAGGTTGCTTAGGCCAGCCCCGCGCTGTGTCCTGATTTTACTTTGTTTAATATGGTCACCCTACTAAGCACCCCATCAAAAGCCCTGGCATACCTGGTGCCCTCAGTAACGGAAGGTGTGTTTCAGAGCGGGGTGGAGCATGTATATGTCACTGCAGAGATTCTGGGCTGGGCTGCCATCCACGGGGGCTGAGGATAGGCTGCTGTCATTAAACAGCTTCTCGGGGTTGCCTGTTACTTCAAGGACGGTACAAAGAGGTTTAAAAGCCATCTGAGTCCTTCCTTGCCTTGTGCTGCGAGTTCTGTGCCATGCCACTTGGAGGCACTGCACCAAATCTTTCATCTCTTGCGTTTTCCATAATGGATCTTCGGTGTATTTTGGATAAAAGCAGATGGGTTTCATCTTACCGACTTGTTCTGAAAAGGAACAAATGAAGAGATCCAGAATCTTTTACTGAACCAGTTTAAATTACAAAACTCAATTTTGGGAGCTGATCGGTCACCTTTTCTGATGACAACTCTCCAAGAATAGGAGACTTTCATCAAGGGAATGCAAAATATTTGGGGGATATAATCAATGGTGTTCACTGAGCTTTTTTTCCATGGAAAATTTTGACAAAAGTGGAAATAAAAGTTCTCATCTAAATTCTCCAAGGAAAATTTCATTTTTTTTCACCAGAAATTCAACAACCAAAATATTTTGTTTGGAAACTGAAATACCTTGATTTGATTTGCAAGTGCTGCCACAGTGCCTTATGGAAGTTGTGGTCTGGGTGCCTCACGATTCCATTCTACTCTGTAGACTGGGCTCTCTTGCGAGACTACAGTTCACACTATGCACCATGGACTCCCTAATGAAAAGTGGCCATGCTGATAAGTGTCCCTGGTCACGGGACATCATAGGAGAGGCAATCCTGTTGAGGAGCACAGCCCATAGAGATGCATGGGGAGAACTGCATCTCCCAAATCAAAACATTTCTGGGTTTGGATGTTTTGGGTTTTCGATGAGAAAATGAAGCCAACATTTTCACACCCAGAAACCCTTTGTCAAACCCCACCCCCAATTTTCCATCATAAAACAGTTTAGATGGAAAAAATAATGAATTGCCGATCATTAGAAATTAAATATATGGTTGAAAAAACATGCAATTGAAAGGAGGGAGGATATTTTTGTTACACCTGTGATAACATGTGGCCCAATCCGAATACTCTGTCTATTTCCACTCCTCTGCATACACCTGCTTTGCTAAGGGCTGCAAGGGTGATGGTGGTATTGATCAGGAGAATTTTCAGTTGCCTGATGAAGAACAAAGGAGTTGTGTCTGGTGTCCAGAACCTGGCTCATAAGGCCAAAGTGTGGTACACAAACAAGTTTTTTCTCCCCTACTGTATTTCAGGAGCATGAGAGAATGTGGCTTTTGTCGTAGAAACTCGAGCGGATTTAACCTGAGAGTTGGCAAGTCGTGCATAGAACCATCTCTTATCAGTAGAGAATAGAGTGAAGATGACCTTTCAGATAGACTGCATGGCAATGTAATCATAGAAAGTGCTATTCAATGGTCGGGACACATGCACCAAGTTCTACCAGTCCTATATAAGAGAATTCCTATCTTCCCACGGCCAGTAAGACCATTTAGTTAATATGGTTTTAATTACCTTTACAGCACGGGATTGTGTGTGTCTGATTCAGACTAGAAGAGCATACCATTTCATTATTTTATCTCAACAAAATCTTGGACATTTCCAGCCTCTCTCCCAATAAATGAGGGTACATTCCTGAGTAGACTAGAACAGCTGGCATTGTTCCCACAAACTCATCTGGAGACTGTCAAATCCCTTAGTATGACTGGTGCAAAGCACTTGCACTGTAATCTGTGGCTGTCTTCATCAGGACTCGTGTGTGTGTAAATAGATGGTTTCAGTTTTCAAATTCTGCTAGGTACTTGCCCTTCAATTTTCAGTGAGTTACAAGGGATTTTAGTCCTAATAGTGCCATTTAAAATCAATGTTACTTCCCCACCCCTAGAAGCAGTGGTGTATTTAATCAGCTGTACATCTCAATGCTGAAGAATATGTTGTCTTCTTCTTCACTACAGAAATACTGAATGGAGGGGTATACGTAGCCCAGAACAAGTTTCTTTGCTACGCCGACACCATTCATTGGCAGGATATCGTGCGTAACCCACAGGCTTCCAACTTCACTTTGGTTCCAACAAATGGCAGCTCAGGATGTAAGTACTGGTTTTATTTCCAGCCTTGTTTTGAGCACATCATGATATAATATAAATACAGTCCTAGGTATTCCATGGATCATGCTAGCAAATTCTCCTTTCTTACTGTCCATTCTTTAAAAATTCATTTACTCCGTCGGAAAAGTATTTTGTCTAGAGGCGATTCTTTTTACAGGTGTATCTTCTGTATTTGTTTTCTTTCCTATTTATTACCAGAGATGCTGGTGTGAAGACAGGATCTGTATTGTTAGGATTTCTTTGCTCCTGCTGCTTATTCTCTGTCTTATGTCACAATTCCCTGTTTGTGACATCATAATTAGTTGCTGTAGTAATTCTGGTACAAACAGGGTTCTTATTACTTTAGACGAGAAATGAACTGTTTTCTTGTATAATCCTAGCAATACAAAGGATGCACAGGGGAGAAAAAGGTACAGAGTAACCAAGTGTTTTTAAACAGAATGTTTCCCTCTTTCCCAGACTTTGAGCATGTGTAGAATTGTATTAACAAGTTGACAGATTCCTCCTGCACTAAGGACTCATTAATCAACAATATTTTGGGGGGAAAGAGCCATATTTTTCAGTACAGCTATTATTTCCCCATGCTATAGTAATAATGTGAAACCTAATGTGCAGAGATGGCAGCAGAACAGTACTGCTAGGGTGCAAATGGTACATAATGGGGTAAATTACATTAATAATAGAGTATGATTATGTAACTCAGTGCCCCTGGGTGCGCTGTCATCTGCAGGTATCAGGGTTTGCTGAAGGTATCAGGGTTTGCTGAAGGTTTCAGGGGGCCCATATATTTCCCCCTGAAACCACAAGCCCCGGTATCAGGGTTTGCTGAAGGTTTCAGGAGGCCCATATATTTCTGTAAGGATATTGGACAATGGGAACAGGCTACTGTATCTTTGGCAGTCTCCAAGGGATATTTAAGTTATACTGATGGCCTTGGTAGCCTCTGCAGCAGCTCCAAATTGGATGGGAGCAGAGGAGACATTGGTAAAAGTAAAGGTAAAAGTGCAGAACAAAACTGCAGCCTGGGTAAGAGGCACAGGATTTGTGCCCATATTCCTAAAGAAGAGTCCATTTTGAAGATGTGTACTTGTTCTTCACATATTAGCTTACATAGCATTAACAGTGAGGTAGACTTTACCCATCTGTCTTCTCTCCCAGAAAAAAGAAGAACACAACTGCTTGAAATACAGGGATCAAGTCTCATAGTCAGCTGTGAGCATTCATTTCCTCCAGGAGCCTGTCAGATTTCATTGTTCCTGTATCTTCCAGCTCAGTAGCTGATCAACAGCTTCTGCCTCCCAGCAGGCACCTTTATTTGTCTCTGATTTATACAGCTACTGTAGTGAGACTTAAAAAGTTCATTCCATTTTGTTAGAGATTTCTCCATTGATCTTCCCCATTTTAACTATAAGGAAGCAAATCAGTATAATCTTTTGAAATAGAAAGAACCTCTTAAGAGTGACCCACTGCAACAAGCCACAGACTTAATAGCAGCAGGCTTAATTGCAGTTTTTCTTTTCTTTTCTTTCTTTCTTTCTTTCTTTCTTTCTTTCTTTCTTTCTTTCTTTCTTTCTTTCTTTCTTTCTTTCTTTCTTTCTTTCT
>ML677340.1:1281892-1307329 GCA_007922305.1 Dermatemys mawii
TCTTTCTTTCTTTCTTTCTTTCTTTCTTTCTTTCTTTCTTTCTTTCTGCATTTGTCTTGAAAAATCAACCCAAAAACCCCCCATGCAATGAATGAGACATTTAAAGAGGGATGTTCAGTACTCCGCTGAAGTTTCTGCAAGTTCTACCATTGACTTCAGTGGAAGCAGAGCTAAACCAATGCCAAGCTCGTATGGAAATCTTATCTTAAATTAATGTAAAGCAATCATTATTACAAACCTCAGGACAAAAAAATGAAAATGCACAGGCCTACTGCTTTATCTCTTTAAGTTCTGTTTGCTTTACTTTTGAAATTTTAACACAAGAAAGGGCCAACACATGACCATAGGATGCATCTCTATCAGTTACAAATGTAATCAAGCCCGTGTTGTTTTATTAATGAAATGCATGATCAATGTTATCTAACTGCTTCATAAATACCTGCACGTGGGAACAAATTTTAATCTATTTTTCTCCATTTCTGGCCCATATAGAGTTAGTTGTATTTTTCAGAAATATAAAATTCCGTGTACAATAAATACAGACACAGAAGTGAAATAAATATTTGATGTACCTGGGAAAGCTAAATCACCTCTATCTACACATAGTGCATAAACAGGAAACTAAACACCACTATATGAAAAAAAATAGCTAAAATGGGATGACAGAATGTACTCTGGCTTTGGGAGACATCAGAGAATATGACAGCTTCTTAAAACTTGTTGAAATATTATTCAGGTTCCACGTGCAGGTGTTGCCCTTTAAAAATAGCTGCAGTTAAGCAGTTGTATACAAAAAACCCTTCAAATCAAATCGTTCAAAGAAACGGGAGAACCTTATTACCACCTGTCAAGAGTTAGGGGAGAGTGAATATGTTACATTGGTGCTTTACAAAAGACTTAATACAAGTTGTTTGTGCTGATGCTGAAAGGACGTGATAAAATGATGTGAACATTGAATTACAACCCTCAGAATGGAAGTCTGTACAGAAGATGAGGTATAGGGCTTCACCTTTGATTTAGATGTGACGCTTATCCACCGATAACATGGACCCAGCCCAACCTGCCTGAGCTGGGTGTGACAAGCAGGGAGGAGGGTGGACATGACTCTTGAGGGGAAACTGCTCTGATCAGGATACCTGGAGCTGTAACCTGAGATGAGAAGTGGGAGGGGAGTTGAAACCTAGGGCCTGGGAAGTGATCAAAGGAAGGCAGACGGCTGCAGGGATTTGAGAGAAGTAGAAGCTGGCTGGGGAAGCGGGGAGAGGTGGGGGAGCCCAGATTCAGGGTCTCATCTCCCTGCTCCCCAGATGGGCCTGACTAAGGGGTCCTGTTTGTACTGACAAGCTCTGAGTTGGATTGTGTTCCTGGCATCTCAAATAAACCTTCTGCTGTACTGCCTGGCTAAGAATCACTGTGAATCCCAGGAAGTGGGGGGGGGGTGTAACGGGACTCCCCCACCCCCTGTGACAACTGGTGGCAGCGGTGGGATCTACTGCACCCCGTGAATGGCACTTCCTGCCATTGGGGAGAAGTATAACGAAGGGGGATTGACAGGAACCAGGTGTGCTGAAGATCCAGAGAGAAGTGGTTTCGGGGAGCGGAGGAGCGACGCTTAACCCCTGAGAGTGTGTGACCAGCGAGAAGGTCTGCTGCAGTAGCGGGGTCCCCTTGGGCACTGTGGCGAGCAGTCTTAGAGGTGAAGAGTGGCAGCTCGACCCTGGGAGAGTGGTGGTGAGAAGGGCTGGCACACAAGGGGGTTCCTCCTGGAAACCGTGGGAAGCTGGGAGCACAGGCCTGCAAGTGGCCAGCAGGAAGATGTATGCCAAGCGCCTTAAGAGCGACCTGGTGGAGCTGTGCCAGCAGCGGGGGCTGCGCATTGTAAGGCTCACCAAAGACCAGCTGATTGCACACCTGGAGGAGAAGGATTGTGTGGATGCACCGAGCCCTGCCTCTGAGGGGAGCCGCCCGGCAGACAGAGCGCCAGTCCCGGTGCCTAGCCCGATGGGGAGGGGGAAGACTGCTGCCGAGGACATCCCGATGCCCCTCTCACTTATGCCTAGGGGCGGGGTTGGGGGAAGCCCCGCAAATACCGAGGGCACCCGGACCCCGGCAGCCAGCAGGGGATCCTCCCGGCGGGGTTCCCCAGCCCTGGAGCGGAGGCACTTTGGATAAGACCGAGAGATGAGACTGAGAGAGTTGGAAGACCGAGAGAAGGAGCGACAGGACCGAGAGAAGCAGCGTCAGCATGAGAGGGAGGAGAAGGAAAAACAGCGTCAGCATGAGATGGAACTGGCCAGGCTGAGGAGCAGTGAGGCCCCGGCTGCGGTGGGTGATGGGGGATCCAAGACTGCGAAGAGGAGCTTGGAAAAGGGCATCATGGCCCCGCGTAAGGAAGGGGAGGATATGGATGAATTCCTGACAGCCTTTGAGACGGCCTGTGAGGTGCGCAGGGTTGACCCTGCAGACAGGCTCTGGTGTCTCATACCCTTACTAGACCCCAAAGCCGTGGCAGTGTACGGCCGAATGGAAGCAGCAGAGAAAGGAAACTATGAACTGTTGAAAAAGGCCCTGCTACTCGAGTTTGGGCTGACTCCCGAGATGTACTGGGAAAGATTCCGGAGGCAGGATAAAACCCCTGAGGGCACATATCTAGAACTGGCCATTCGCATGGAGGGGTATGCCGGCAGATGCGACCCAGATGAAGGAGGACCTGGTTAAAATGATTGTGCTGGAGCAACTGTATAAGTGATGCCCATCCAACCTAAGGCTGTGGTTGGAGGAACAGAAGCCAGAGAACCCGCGACACGCCAGACGGCTGGCCGACGACTTTGTGAAGAGCCGGCCAAGAGGTGGCCGGGAGGAGTCCCAAAGAAACAGACCCACCATGATGCAGCGAGAGAGTCACCACAGGACCTCCCAAAGGGGGAATATGGAGAACCCCCTCAAAAGGGGAATGTCCAGCATCAGGACCGACTGCCCCTCTCGAAGGGACCAATGGGACATGAGCTGCTATAATTGTGGCCAGAGAGGCCACATACGGGCCCAGTGCCCCAAGCTCAAGGACAGCCCGAGCAGACCGAACCCCCACAGGGTTAACTGGGTACGGACCCAGCCCGACGAGGGGCAGACAGCCCAGGTAAAGGGGGCTGGCAGCTTACCACCTGCTCAGGAAGGAGGAGTGCCCCAGACCAGCTCCTCTGGGGGGCTGGACACTCAGGACTCTAGGTTCTCAGTTTACAGGGTGGGTGCAGGGCTGTCCCTGCGGAGCGAGTGCCTTGTTCCCCTGGAGGTGGACAGGAGGAAGGTCTATGGATACTGGGATATGGGTGCTGAGGTGACACTGGCCCGGCCCGAAGTGGTGGCCCCAGATCGGATGGTGCCCAACACCTACCTGACCCTGACAGGGGTGGGTGGGACCCCATTTAAGGTGCCCGTGGCAAGGATGTATAAGAAGTGGGGGGACAAGGAGGGCCCCAAGGACGTGGGGGTGCACCCTCATTTGCCCACGGAGGTGTTGATGGGGGAGGACCTAGAGAACTGGCCAAGCAAACCCCCAGGCGCCCTGGTCGTGACCCGTAGTCAGAGCCGGCGAGGGGCACTGCACCCTGACCGTGGAGAGGGTACCATACCGGAGGTGCAGGACCCTGCCCCAGCCGGAAGCGGGTGTCCAGGGACTGGGCTCAACAAGGCTGCGGCCTCAGACTCAGCAAGCACAAGGGAGCCGGGCCCCTTCCCTTCCCCAGCCGCTGAGTTCCAGGCCGAGTTACAGAGAGATCCCTCCTTGCGGAAGTTCAGGGACCTGGCTGGCCTTAGCGAGGTATGGACCATGGGGAGGGGCTGCCAGGAGAGGTTCCTGTGGGAGAAGGGGTTCCTGTACCCAGAATGGGCTCCCCCCAGGGAAGTGGAGTCATGGGGGATCAGGAGACAGCTGGTGGTCCCCCAGAAGTATCACCACAAGTTACTGTACCTGGCCCATGACATCCCTCTTGCAGGGCACCAGGGAATCCGGCGCACTGGGCAGAGGCTGCTACAGAACTTTTACTGGCCTGGGGTCTTTACAGCAGTCCGACAGTACTGCCAATCCTGTGACCCCTGCCAGCAGGTGGGGAAGGCCCGGGACAAGGGGAAAGCGGCTTTGAGGCCTTTGCTCATCATAGAGGAGCCTTTCCAGAAGGTGGCTATGGACATAGTGGGGCCTCACAGCAGGACGACCCGGTCGGGGAAGAAATACATTCTGGTGGTGGTGGATTTTGCCACCCGCTACCCTGAGGCAGTGACCTTATCCTCCATCGAAGCAGACACTGTGGCAGATGCGCTGCTGACCATTTTCAGCTGAGTGGGGTTCCCCAAGGAAGTCCTGACAGACCTAGGGTCCAACTTCATGTTGGCCCTGCACCGGGGCTTGTGGGAGAAATGTGGGATCCGACACAGCTGGACCACAGCGTATCACCCCCAGTCCAACGGGACACTTAAAGTGATGCTGAAAACCTTTATGAACCGGCACCCGCAGGACTGGGACAAGTACTTACCTCACCTGCTGTTCGCATACCGGGAGGGGCACCAGGAGTCTACCGGATTTTCACCTTTCGAACTGCTATATGGACAGAGGGTAAGGGGGCCCCTAGACCTGATGAGAGATGAATGGGAGGGGGAGGCCGCTCCTGAGGGAGAATCGGTGGTGGAGTATGTCCTGACCTTCTGAGAGAGACTTGCAGAACTCATGGGCCTGGCCAGGGAAAATCTGGCCATAGCCCAGAGGAAGCAGAAGGTCTGGTATGACCGCACGGCGCGGGCCTGCGCCTACGCCACCGGGGACCAGGTGATGATTCTCATCCCCGTGAGGAAAAACAAGCTACAGGCTGCCTGGGAAGGCCCTTTTAAAGTTGTCAAGCAACTAAATGAGGTAAATTATGTGGTGGAGCTGTCTAACCGGGCGCACCGTCGCAGGGTGTACCATGTGAATATGATGAAGCCATATTATGACAAAGGGAATATGGTGTTGGCCGTGTGTGGACACTGGGAGGAGCAGGGAGCTGATCCTCTCGTAGATCTATTCCCTGGGACAGGAGTGGGCTCCCTCCTGGACATAATCCCTCTCTCGGATTGGCTAACCCCTGCCCAGCAAGCTGAGATCAGAGGGGTGCTACAACTGTACCAGCAGCTGTTTTCCAACCAGCCTGGATACACTAATCTGACTGTCCACTGGGTGCAGACGGGATCGCACCCCCCTATAAGATGCTCTCCCTTCCGAGTCACAGGGAACACTGCCAAGGACCTGGAGAAGGAGGTCAATGACATGCTGGCCCTGGGGGTGATCCAGCCATCTTCCAGCCCTTGGGCCTCACCAGTGGTGCTGGTCCCCAAAAAGGACGGGTCGATCCGGTTTTGTGTGGACCATCGAAAGCTCAATGCCATCATTGTGTCTGATGCCTACCCCATGCCCAGGCCGGATGAGCTCCTAGACAAGCTGGGGGGAGCTCGGTTCCTTACCACTATGGATCTTACAAAGGGTTACTGGCAGGTGCCGCTAGATGCAGATGCCAGGCTGAAATCTGCCTTTATCACCCCTCTGGGACTCTATGAGTTCCTGACCCTGCCTTTTGGCCTCAAAGGGGCACCAGCCACCTTCCAGCGCCTGGTAGACCAGCTCCTGAAGGGGATGGAGAGTTTTGCCGTGGCATATATTGATGACATCTGTGTCTTTAGCCAGACCTGGGAGGACCATGTGTCCCAGGTTAGACAAGTGCACGACCGACTCCAGAAGGCTGGGCTGACTATAAAGGCAGAGAAGTGCAAGGTGGGGATGGCTGAAGTGTCCTACCTGGGACACCGGGTGGGGAGTGGCCGCCTAAAGCCCGAACCAGCCAAGGTGGAGGCAATCAGAGACTGGCCCGTGCCCCAGACCAGAAAGCAGGTCCAAGCCTTCATCGGGATGGCAGGGTACTATCGAAGGTTTGTGCCCCACTTTAGTGCCATAGCTGCCCCCATCACTGAGCTCTGCAAGAAGGGGAAACCAGACAAGGTGGTCTGGACCGAGCAGTGCCAGAGGGCTCTCTGTGTGCTGAAGGAGGCTCTCATCAGTGGCCCAGTTCTGGCAAACCCGGACTTTGACAAGCCGTTTGTGGTATTCACTGACGCCTCAGACGTGGGGCTGGGGGCGCTATTAATGCAGGAGGATGAAAAGGGGGAGAGACACCCCATCGTGTTCTTGAGCAAGAAGTTGCTCCCCCGGAAGCAGAACTACGTGGCCATCGAGAAGGAATGCCTGGCCATGGTGTGGGCCCTCAAGAAACTACAACCGTATCTATTTGGAAGACACTTCACTGTGTACACCAACCACTCCCCGCTGACCTGGCTGCACCAGATGAAAGGGACCAACGCCAAACTCCTGAGGTGGAGTCTGCTCCTGCAGGATTATGACATGGACGTGGTCCATGTGAAGGGAAGTGCCAACATGATAGCGAATGCGTTGTCCCAAAGAGGGGGCCCTGAACTTCCCCAGGTCGCTGGTCAGAGCGACTCCGCTCAGTTCAGACTGGAACGGGGCAGGGGGGTAATGTGACAAGCAGGCAGGAGGCTGTACATGACTCTTGAGGGGAAACTGCTCTGATCAGGATACCTGGAGCTGTAACCTGAGACGAGAAGGGGGAGGGGAGTTGACACCTAGGGCCTGGGAAGTGATCAAAGGAAGGCAGACGGCTGCAGAGATTTGAGAGAAGTAGAAGCTGGCTGGAGAAGAGTGGGGGGAGCCCAGATTCGGGGTCTTATCTCCCTGCCCCACAGAAGGGCCTGACTAAGGGGGCCTGTTTGTACTGACAAGCTCTGAGTTGGATTGTGTTCCTGGCATCTCAAATAAACCTTCTGATCTACTGCCTGGCTAAGAATCACTGTGAATCCCAGGAAGTGGGGGGTGTGGGAACAGGACTCCCCCACCCCCTGTGACACTGGGTTATCCCAATCCAATGGATGCTGAGTATTTCAGTGAGATTTAGATCCTTTTTAAAAAATATATAGATTCTGTGCGTGTATTTTGATTATCTGTTTATGGATATGAGAGGATTGTGCTGTTTTATGTGAATTTGCTTGAAACTTCAGGTGCCTCTGAATCTTAGAAATTGCACAGACCTTTATTAAGTGGATA
Source organism: Dermatemys mawii (assembly GCA_007922305.1). Taxonomy (NCBI): domain Eukaryota; kingdom Metazoa; phylum Chordata; order Testudines; family Dermatemydidae; genus Dermatemys; species Dermatemys mawii. The sequence continues at coordinate 1,289,034 of ML677340.1, forward strand.
TAGGAAGTTATTATATAAAGTTAATTAATTGCTGTGGAAGCATGTTAAACAGAAGAGATGACCAGATAGAATCCTACAGGAGCCCCTGGGGAGGAAGGGGGTGTTCCTTTTAGTAATCTGAACTATCTGTTACAGAGCAGGGAAATAGCACACGGTGAAAGGCACCTCATTTACTCTTACAAGATCACACAGATATGACTACAAAACCTTGTTGTCAATGCTGACATAGCAGAGGCTGTTGTTAGATCAAATAGAGTCTGTGCAGACGTGTTACCTGCCTCCATTGCTATGAGATCATTAGCTATGGGGAGTGGTATTGTGTATATAGTGTGCTCTGCTGATAACTAAAACTAGACTGAGGGAATTGAGGACAACCTACAGTAACGTACTTTGACTGGTTACTCCTACATCATCTCAGTCCTCTTCCTCAGAGGGGGCGTATTAGCCCCTGGGTGATAACTGGCCAGGCTGTTAGTGCCAAGTGTTTGGTCTGCGCTCTGCATATTTAAGGGCTGTAAGCATCTCCTATAGTGAGGTGTTATCAAGCCTCCTCAATAATGAATGCAAAACCTCCCCACTGCTCCTCCCCAGCCACGGCTCCAGCTGGATGCAAAGATTTCACAATGACGAGTTTTGGCCACTCCACCTACTGTCTCCAAGTCCCTGAATATACCTAAGATCTCCCTGAGCAGAACAGATTGAACTCAAGCAGACAGAGTAATGCATTTATAACCTCCTGACCTGACCCTGCATCCATGTGCACATGCGGAGATCACAGCCATCGTCCACATTCCACAGCTGACTTCCTTGTTCCAGATTCCCAGTGCTGCTCACCACCCCAGGGAGTGCACCAGCTAACCAACCCTGACGCACAATAATCCTGCTCCGGGGGATAATTTCACTTGGAGCCCTTCCCTTGCTGTTCCAAGGCACTCAGTGGAGTAGGATTAACGAGAGAGAGCTGAATGAAATTAAAATGCTCTGAAGTGATACCACTACCACGCTGTGGAGTTTCTGTCACTGTAGCTGCTCCACTGCACTTACTCCCGATTCCCATCGGTATTATGACAAAGCTGAGTTTGGCCCATGGGCTCTAGGAATTACTCTCCTTTGCTTTCCTTCTCTGCAGCCTGGCAACAACTCTCGTAGTTGTATCAGTGCTAAGAAGCCAGCTGGAAAAGACAAAGCAGCTTAACCTATCTGGTGGCAATAGTGCCAGTAAATTCACACTAAGCGCTGCTTTATTTCTTAGGAGCATTCTCATCATATTTTCTCAACAAATGCATGAAGAAAAACTCTTAGGTGAGGCTTTTGAATGACATGGTTGGTGTCGGTACTGTTCTTAAAAAGAATACAACTAGTAGCTGCCAGCATTCTGCTCACTCTGCATCACTGAAATGTAATAAACTAATACTGCAACAGTGAACCGAACCTGCTTCACTGCTCTGGATGAGTAGCCTTGTCCTGTGTTCCGATTTTTTTCCACTCAAATAATGATATTTACCATTTTCAGTGATTTTTTTCTTCACCATACCTTTTTATCTGAAACTTTACAAAATCATTATTATTTCAGGCATATTCTTCAATGTTAGCTAACCCTCAGCCAACATTTTTCAAACCTGGCACTTAAGGATGAGATTTTTCAAAAGTGCCTAACTGACATAGGAGCACAAGTCCTGAGAAAATCTTTCTTTGGCATCTTCACTATATGGCCTTTTTCCTACTTGTTCGTGTTGTTTCTTTTCCCTATATATTTAAGACACAAAATTTCTGCTGTGTTCTTCAAGTCTGACTTAAGAACTTCTGTTGGAATTTTAACCGGAACTGGTGCCTTTCCACTCTTTTTTACCAATGGACAGCCCTCTCTCCTTCTGCTCTGGTTATAGGTCCTAGTTTAATGTCCAGATCTTCTCTTTCCTCTAGCTGGGGGATTGACCATAGGCTCAGTATTCAGTAGTTGATTAAAGTACTGCCTACATATGTTTAATTGTTCCGATGTCTTCATTGTTAAGTAGCATTCATTGTTTTGAGCTGGTCAGCTTGTTTTTTCTGCCTGACAACTGCCTAATGATGTTGTACAGATTCTTCATGTTGTTTTGTGCTGCAGTAGTCCGTGCATCTGTTACCATTTTGTCTCTAAAGTCTCATATGTCTTTCCTAGCCCCAGGGAGCCCGAGCTCCATGCATATTTTGCAAAGTGAGCAAATTTGTAGGATTTGACACAAAACTGGGTTAAGTTCAGAAATTTGGAGTGAACAGAGCTTTGCTCAGAGATTTTGAATTTGTTTTAGCAAAGCTTGAAGGGTCCTAATTATTAGATTAACATAACTGTACATAGCAAGTGGCATAAATTCAAGTAAATCAATACTACATTTAAAAATACTGAAAACATCTGGATGCATATTCATGGTGGAGTCACTAACTTTTTAGAAAGATTAAAATTGCTTTCCATTTTGAATTTTTTTAAACCAGTAATATTGTAATAAATTATTCAGGAAAACTACCCTACGCAGGACAGCACTGAAGTTAGTGAAACTTGAACGCATGCCAAAATACAGTCCTGATTTGACGTTTATGGGCCTGATTGAAAACTTATTGAACTCAGTGATATAATTTCCAGTGAAGTCAATGGGTTTAAATCAGGCCCCATATTATTTGTGAAATAATCAAATTTTGGCAAAAAAAAATCAAGCTGATGGACTGTAACTGTATCTTCAGTGGTTTATTATACATAATGTTATTCTATTCTGTTGTTGCTTTATCTACAATAGCACCCAATAATGCACTTCATGTAGCAAAGTAGAAAGTTCAGCATGGAGCTCAGAAGCAGTATATTTTTTGCATTGTTTTATAGATTAGAAAAAAAGATTACTCCCTATCTGCTTGTATTTCATCTGCTAGATCTATGTCGCATTAAAGGGAAGCAATTAGATTAAAAAATCCTCCTGAATTCTAATAACACTATCTTAGACTATTCATAGAATTGTAGATTTTAAGGTCAGAAGGGACCATTGGATTGTGAAGTCTGATTTCCTCTGTATCACAGGCCATTAAGTTCACCCTGTTACCCTGTACAGGACCCAAACACTTTTGTTTGACTAAAGCATCTTTTAGAAAGGCATCTAATTTTGATTTGAAGACATCAAGAGAGGGAGAATCTATCACCTCCTAGGGTAGTTTATTCTACTGGCTAATCACCTTCACTATTTATTTCTTTTGCCTTTTTTCTAATTTAAATATGTCCAGCTTTCACTTCCAGCCATTGATTCTCGTTGTTCCTTTTTCTACAAATTTAAAAAGCCCATTAGTACCCAGCATTTTCTCTCCAGGAAGGTACTTATATGCTTGGGTGACCAGATGTTCTGATTTTATAGGAACAGTCCTTATATCTGGGGCTTTGTGTGGTATAGGCACGGTGACAAAGCTCCAAGTCTGTACTTGTGGGTCCTGCGCTTCCTGGCAGATTTAGGAGCCTCAGAAACTCATCTAGGCCCCAGAGTGACCTCCCTTTCTCAGTATAATTGGCAAGAGTCACCACCTAGTGAGTTGCCTTCATCACAGGCCAGTATGGAAGATGGAAAAAGGGGGGAGCCCGGGCCCGCCCTCTACTCCGGACTCCAGCCCAGGGACCCTAATAGTATCAGCTAAGATGGCTGACCTTTTAGGCACAAAACACAATACAATTCCCTGGGCTACTTCCCCACAGCAGTCCCCGCTTCTTCAAACTCCACTTCACCCTTACCTCAGGGCCTCCTTCCTTCAGTATGATATGTTGTCCTACACTCAGTCTCACCAACAGCATAACTTCCTTCCACAGCTCCTGACACCCACAGCCCACCTGACTAACTGGGAGGTTTTTATCTGGATTCAGCCAGTCCCTGATTGGCTTCAGGTGTCCCAATTAGGCTAGCTGTTTCTACTCCTTTCTAGAAGGTTCTTAATTGGCCCCAGGTGTCTTGATTGGTCTGGAGTAGCCTTTGTTTGGCTATCCAGGGAACAAGGACCTGCACATCCTGAGGCTGATATACCTGCCTTCCAGCACTCTCCTATACCCTTCTGGTCTGACTCCGTCACAGCACCTATTGCCCCCTACCCCCATCTCGATTTTTCACACTTGCTGTCTGGTCACCCTATTATACACTATAATCAAGTCATCCCTTGATCTTCTTTTTGTGAACTAAACAGACTGAGTTCCATAAGTCTCAGTGTAAGGAATTCTATACAACCCTTGAATAATTTTTCTGGTTATTCTTTGCACTCTTTCTAGTTTTTCAACATCCTTTTTAAAATGTGGTCACCACAACTGCATGCAATATACTAATATTGGTCTCACCAACACTGTACAGTATAATAATTTCCTGACTCCTGTTTACACTTCTCTTTATATGATTGCATTAGCTCTTTTTGCCACAGCATTATTCTAGGAACTCATGTTCAGTTGTTTGTCCATTATGACCACTAAATCCTTTTCAAAGTCACCATTTTCCTGGATACAGTCCCCCATGCTATAACATTGGCCTGCATTCCTTGTGCCTAGATATATGACCTTGCATTTGGCCATTTGAAAATGCATTTTGTGTGAATGAGCCCAGTTTACCAAGTGATGCCGGTCACTCTGTATGACTGCCCCATCTTCGCCATTATTTACAACTCCACCAACTTTTTCTGTCATCTGCAAATTTTATATTTACTTCCTGATCATTGATAAAAATATTGAAGAGTGTTGGGCCTAAAACTTATTGCTGCTGAACCCTGCTAGAAACAATGGCCATTGTCCATTGATAGCCACTTTTTGAGAGCTCGATTAGCCAGTTCTTAATATTTTACTTTGTATTTTCAAGAGCAATTATTTTTAAAAAATCTAGTTAAATTTCTGCCTTTTTTGTTTTTCAGTGTTTTGCACTTCAGTTTAAAAAATGAAAATAGGCTGGACAGTTTCACTCTTGTTTATAGTTCGTTTTATTTTAAGGTTCCTATCTTATGTATGAGCACGAAGTTTAGCTGCAGATGTTGCCGGAAAATGTGTTACTATAAGAAACTATCTATTTACATTATATAGAAACATTATACAGTGAGACCCCGGAATACCGTGCCCCGCTATAGCGCGAATCCGCTTATAGTGCGGTGCACGGCTGGCTCCCGATGTCGGCAGCGGCCACTGCTTTGATGCAGCGGATCAATACCGCGACCCCGCCATCCAGGTTTTTTTGGATCCCGATCGTCGCGGTATTGCTGGGTCCCACTGTATGTGGAAATATATTTTGGTAAAGTTAGATTTTATGATAACTTGTTTGTTCATCATCCTAGCTTTGGACCTAAGTTGCCAGCCCCCATCTCTTTGATTCTTCCAAATAACCATTAAAAAAATCAGATATGCAGATACATCCATGCCTGTTGAGGCACAAAACACTGGACATTTCCTAAGATATTCCTTGGGATTTTATTAATTAATGTTTGCATAGCGCTTTGTAGGTGTAAATTGCTATGGAAGCACTAAGCATTCTTCTTACTGGGAATTATGTTCCCATACTATAAGAACTAGGGGCCACCAAATGAAATTAATGGATAGCAGGTTTAAAACAAATAAAAGGAAGTTCTTTTTCACACAGCGCACAGTCAACCTGTGGAATTCCTTGCCTGAGGAGGTTGTGAAGGATAGGACTATAACAGGGTTTAAAAGAGAACTGGATACATTCATGGAGGTTAAGTCCATTAATGGCCATTAGCCAGGGTGGGTAAGGAATGGTGTCCCTAGCCTCTCTCAGAGGGTCGTGATGGATGGCAGGAGAGAGATCACTTGATCATTACTTGCCAGGTTCACTCACTCCGGGGCACCTGGCATTGGTCACTGTTGGAAGATAGGATACGGGGCTGGATGATCCTTTGGTCTGACCCAGTTCGGCCTGTCTTATGTTCTTATGAATTAACAACATGGTGTTTGAGTTTGATGGTAAATGATATAAGGATGGTGTTGATATACAGTAGTTTACTGCAGCTATAGAATGAGGTCTGAAGGGTAGTCAAACCATTGATTTAATGTTCAGTATAATAGAGCTCTCAGTGGATTAGGTCAGTGGCTCTCAACCAAAGGTATGTGTACCGCTGGGGTACTCAGAACTCTTCAAGTGGGTACATCAACTCACCTGGATATTGGCCTAGTTTTGCCACATGCAACATAAAAAGCACTAGTGAAGTCAGTACAAACTAAAATGTTATGCAATGGATTGTTTATGCTGCTCTGTATACTATACACTGAAATGTAAGCACAATATTTATATTCCAATTGATTTATTTTATAATTATATGATAAATATGACAAAGTGAGACATTTATCATTAATAGTGTGCTGACACTGAAGTATTTTTTTATGTCTGATTTTGTAAGCAAGTGGGTTTTAAGTGAGGTGAAACTTGGGGGGTACGCAAGACAAATCGGATTCCTGAAAGGGGTATCAAATCGGATTCCTGAAAGGACTAGCCCTACCTAGAAATTTCTACTCAGACCTGCACCTAAGATGTTCCATGTGTTCAGAACAGTGCAGTAGCTCAATACTTTGTAATCCGTGCCCCTTCCTAATACTCATTTTGGATTATAAAATCCTAGTAACAGTAATCTATATTAATATACGTACTTAAGGTTTAGTCCTGCCCTCAAATATGTGGACAGGTGACTCTACAAAGTTTTGACGGCTGGATTAAGTTCAGATAGACATCAAAAATTGCAGATGCTCCTGAGAGGTACCTCCGTTGGCTTGTAACAGTCTCCCACCAGATCTCAGTTAGGGCGAAGTTTTACCCTGGAAAGTCATACCTTTACGCACCAGTGGTTTGTGTCACACCATCTGAAATGGATGCGTGAGGAACAAATTTCATAATTATTTCATCGCGTAGGGTCAGTGACCAAACACTACCACCTGTACCATGCCTAAACAGATGGGCTTGTCACAGGCAGAAGACTATTATGTGGGTTAGATGAATGAAGTAATCAAAGCAGAAGCCTGGTTACCAATGCCTCAGCAGAGATGCCTCCCTCGATGCAAAATGGGCATCGCTACCTAGAAATTTCTTCTTGAAACCAGTGGATTCCTTGTTGTCAGAAGACAAACTTATGGTTAAGCTCAAACTTGTCTTTGTCACTATTACTCAGGTTCTATGAAGGATTCATGCAAAGCTACTTAGTTCACTTGCAAGCTTTTTTATTTCCCTCCAAAGGAGCAGGATTTATCCCTAGATAAATAAATACAAATCACAATTAAAATTGAACAAAAATACATTAATGTACGTAGGCCAAGGAAAAGAAGGCATGCCTAATTCATACTTAAGGTCAACCTTAAGAGTAGCTAATATGTCATTCCAAGTATACATCTAAATTGGAAACTACCTACAGGGAAAATGACGCTCCAGAAAAGTAGATGCTGAAGACATTTGTTATTGCAGAGTTTGTAAAATTATAACCTTTCATTGAGGCGCATTACTTTAACTTGAATTAACATTTTAAATGTATGTTTGGAGAACAAGGAAAGGGGCCTTTGCAGACAGGTGGTCTCTGCATAGAATGCAGTCGTTGCGACAGGTGTCACTGTGCAAAACTAATACCAGTAGCTGTTCTTTCATTCAGAGCACCTTGAATAGCGGCACTATCCTGTGAAAGCTCTTCCGATGCTGAATACACCTCAAGTGCTTGCAAAATTGCATTTTAACAACAGTAATGCTTCCATGGATTTCTCAGCTGGGGAGCACATTAAATCAGAGCCACACAGAGAGCCAGCATTTTATGTTCTTAAAAATGTATATAAATTTTCCCCTCTCTCTACAATTAAAGAATATCAGTTCAGAATATAGTCTGCAATTGAAAGACTAATAATACAGAAACAAAAACAATGTTTCTTGAGGCGTGAATTTTTGCCAAGCCTTGGAGCACTAAAGGTGAGAGAAGAATGAAAAGTGGAAAATAGATCAGCTGTGCTCCTGGCCTTCAGTAGATGCAATTTAGAAGCACAGTGAATACATTTTATGTTTGGGGCAGGGCTGGCCTTAGGGAAATTGTACCCTGAGCTATGTATTTTGGTGCCCCTGGCCCCCATGGGCACGGCACCCTCCCCATTGCACCTGGCCCCTGTGGGTGCCCTCCATTACCCCTGTGCTCCCCACCTGTGCCTTTAATCCCTGTGCTCCCCTCCTGAGCTCCTAGTCCCAGTACACTGCCCCCTTTACCCCTAACCCCTACGCTCCCCTCCTGTGCCTCTAACACCTGCACTGTGCCCCTTTGCCCTAACCTCTGCACCCCCACTCCTGGGTGCCCACATGGGGAAACTGACCTGGATGCACGGAGCAGCTGGTATTGCTGCTCACTTCCCCTCCCCACCCTCCTCTGTGCACCTCTAGGGGGCTGTAGACAGGGGGCAAGCAAGAAGCGACATCAGGGCTCCCTGTGTCTAGGTCACTTTCCCCACCTGGGCTGTGCAAGGGAAAGTCAGAAGAGCAGCAGCTCCTGATGCTCACTTCACCTCGTAGCCCAGGTGGGGAAAGTGAGCTGGATGCAGGGAGTGCTTAGCGTTTCTCCTCGCTCCCCAGTCATGGGCCCCTAGGGCGGGTGCAGAGGAAAGTTGGGGGTGGGGGATATAAGCAGTATCTGTGCATCTCTGCTAATCCTCCCTCCTGATTCCTCTGCTGGCAGGAAACAGGGAGAAATCCGGGCACCTCCTCCCCTCATGTGACGCTCCCCTGCCAGCTAGGAGCAGCTGCTGACTCTACAATGGCAGTGTGCACCTCTGCGCTATTGCACAGCACCCCTGGACCATGGCATCCCTGGTCTTAGGCCACCCCTAAGACCAGCCCTGGTTTGAGGTGTCAGATAGTGGTAGGCTGAACTGGTTCAGTGAGCAATAGGAACCTGTCAATTCTTTTCTTTATTCAGACTAGCATGTTTGAATTTGGAGGGATGAATCTGGAAACTTGCTGAAAGCCTGAGGCCAACAAGCCCAATTTTCGGGTGCTCAATATCAGTGGCGTTAAGACAGTTTTTATAGTGGGGGTGCTGAAAGCTATTGAACAAACCTGTAAGGCCAGTATATGATGGAAACCACTCCAAGCCAGGGGGTGCTGGTGCACCTTCAGCACCCCTGGATCCAGCACCCCGCTCAGTATAGACACACCGAAAAGGCCGGTTTTTTTCGTTGTGTTGGTACTCAGAGCTTGCTGAAAATCTGGTCCCTTTAACATGTTCAAGTAAAAATAAATAAAACATACTTAGGTAACACAGATACAGTGGCCAACTTAAAGACAGTTTTTTTTTAATCTTTAAGCATGGAAATGGTTGAGGCTATGGTACCCAGAGATAAATATCTTGCAAAATTTTCCCTTTAATCCTTGGAGTGTTTTAGTGTATTGTACATGATCCTATGTGTTGTACCAATGCTCAGTTTTGTTCCAACATCAGAAGGGTTTCTTCCCAAAGGAATCCTAGATCAAGATGATAACGTCTGAAAGAGGCTGAAGGGGGAATGATATTCCAGTTGCTTCAAGATGATGTTTAATGCCCCTCAAAATTGAGGCACTGAAGATCACTAATCACTTTTCGGCCAACAGTTCAGCAGCCCACATAGGGTTTAGCGATCACTTTTGGTTAGGGTGACCAGATGTCCTGATTTTACAGGGACAGTCCCAATTTTGGGGTCTTTTTCTTATATAGGCTCCTATTACCCCCACTCCTGTCCCAATTTTTCACACTTGCTGCCTGGTCCACCTTACTTTTGGTACTGTTATCACCATTAAAATGTCATAACTTAATAGCCCTTTCCACAACTGGTACCATAGTACCAGAGTTCCTACTTAGTCCAAGATTAGAGAAATGGTATAGTAATTCACATGCCACTATATAGCAGCTGTTAGTAAATGCTTACATTTTAATGCAGTCTCTGTGTGCATATAATGTATTACTGTACAACTACGTGTGTACCTGCAGACTGACTGTTTGAAGAATCTTTTACACAAGGGAGAAACTTGCAGCTTAAATACTTAGCAACTTATTTCATCGCCATCACCAGTGTGTCTTGAAAGTAGGCAATAAACCCCAAACACTCAGAATATTGGAAATGATCTGATTGAATTGTGATTGGCATATTTAGAGTGAGTGGGTGGTTAAAATTGATCTCTCTTGAGCATGCTTCACCTGCTTTAGCTGACTGCCTTTGGAGGGCTGCTTGAGGAAGTGAAAAGAAAAGAAGCATCATAAAACCAGTCACTAGATTGTACTGAGCAATTATCTTCTTGAAACTTCTGGGCAGGTGCGTTCCTTTGAAGTTATCTATCTGTTAGTTCAACAAGGTGCCCTATCCCAGACACTTCTTTATTGACAGCACCTGTTTAGCACAGGCTTGATTTCATTCTGTATAAGTTCTTAGCACAAAGAAAATAAGAAAGGGAGTTTTGGTTGGTGATGTATGTGTGAGAGAGAAAACTGCCTTTCTCATCTTGGGGCTACACACCGATGATCTTATAGTGGGCGGTTCCAGCCCAAACTCTTTCTGCTGCTTGCCTGAGAGAAAAGCTTCACACCAGTACACATGCGTTTTCTAGGCATATGTCACATGGGCTTCTTTGGCTGGACATCCTGAGACTTTGGGATTCCCTCTATCACTCAAGGCTCATATTCTTTTGTTTTGGTGGTCATCCTGGCCTACTTGATTTCTTTCAATGCCAAACTTCTCCAACACACTCTCTTAAAAAGTGCTCCTCTCAGGCTTTCCACTATTTGAAACAGTGTGTTTGGATTTGGGAGAATGAAGCTCAGGGACTTTGGATGAGAGTTATGGCTGACAGGCAGGAAAAAAAATAGCTAAATCAAGAAGAAAAGGGACCTTCTGGCTTTCTTGTGTATACTCTCTTTAATTCCTCAGTTGCGACTTCTGGTTCTGTCAGGAAGGATTCCATATTCAAAGATCTTCTGGGTCAGTCTTCAAAGAAGCTCTGACGTCTCAAAATCTTGTTTCTATTTGTTATCCAGAATTCCTGTCCGGAGCTAGCTTATGCTTGGCAAAATATAATTTCCAGTCAACTTTAGGAATATCACAGTAGTCTTCATGTTAGCTGACCTGATCACAAAGGTGAAGCTTTTAGACCTTCCACAGATAAGATAATGCTTCTAGGCTCTCAGCAAAGATAACATCAATCAGCACAACTACACGTGGAAAAATTCTACATGACAAACTCACTGTCAGTCCTCAAGAAAGTATGAGCAACATGTGCAAGTCAACTCACTCTATGCAAGCCATTGTTATAGATGGCTTATTATCACTGTGATCAAGTACTCATCAAAATCAACAAGTCCCATTGACTTCTGTGGGTGATGAATCGGCCCTAACTTTCTCCCTATCACTCCTAAGGAACCAAATGGGATGTTGACTTCACTTCATTTTGTCTCAATGTTATGCTAATGTCATCCTTGCTTTTTCTCCTCCTCCTCCCAAAAATAGCTTTTTAAAGAGACATTACTGAACTCTTGCAAGGCTTCAGCCAGCTGGGCTTCCCCACTTAATGGAATGCTGGGGATTCCAGTTTTCTCCAGCTGCTACTACTCTGTTCTAGCAACAATACTTTTTTCTTCACCAGGCAAGAGTTTTTTCAGTGGATCCCCACTGCTTAGCCTGGGTTAGCCCTAAAAGACAAACAGAGTTTGCTTGCCATAGAAGAGTCTAAGAGATTTTGAAATTTAAAACTTGAACTCATTTATGTGTATGTTTTCCTGCTTTAACCTCATAAATAAAACTCTTATTTCATTTTTCTATATAATAAATCTGTATATAGTTTATTATAGGATTGGTTACAAGTGTTGTCCTTGTCCTATGAGATCTGAGGTACAATTGACCTGGGCTAAGTGACTGGTCCTGTGGGACTGGGAGTAACCTGAATATTGCTGGTGTAAGGGACCGTCTATCACAAAAGTCTGCTTACTTGGGTGACAAGACAAATTGGAGTACTCAAGGGGACTGTCTCTGACGCCATAGTTTGGCTGTTACAGTGCCAACTTAAGAAGTGGTTGATGAAAATTAAGTATAGAACTCATCACCAGTTTAGGATTTGTGTCCTGCTGTTTAACAGTCTGCCCTGAGCTTGGTACCCATGCTCTTGAGCCATTGCAGGACAGTGTGACGCAAGTAACCATAGGAAAGATTGTGCCTCAGACATGCCTTACGTCACAATTCCTCCCCAGCTTACTCCTTGCTGTGGTGGGAACATAAGAATGGCCCTACTGGGTCAGACCAAAGGTCCGTTTAGCCCAGTATATGACAGTGGCCAATACCAGGTGCCCTGGAGGGAATGTACAGAACAGGTAATCATCAAGTGATCCATCCCCTGTCACTCATTCCCAGCTTCTGGCAAACAGAGACCATTCCTGCCCATGCTGGCTAATAACCATTGATGGACCTATCCTCCATGAATGTATCTAGTTCTTTTTTGAACAGTGTTCTGGTCCTAGCCTTCACAACATCCTCTGGCAAGGAATTCCACAGGTCGACTGTGTGTTGTGTGAAGAAATACTTCCTTTTGTTTGTTTTAAACTGGCTGCCTGTTAATTTCATTTGGTGACCCCTAATTCTTGTGTTGAGAAGTAGTAAACAACATTTCCATATCTACCTGCTCTATACCAGTCATCATAATTTTATAGACTTCAATCATATCTCCCTCTAGTCGTCTCTTTTCCGGGTTGAAAAGTCCCAGTCTTATTAATTTCTCCTCATATGGAAGCCGTTCCATACCCCTAATAATTTTTGTTGCCCTTTTCTGTACCTTCTTCAATTCCAATATATCTTTTTTTGAGATGGGGCGACCACATCTGTACACAGTATTCAAGATGTGGGTGCACCATGGATTTATGTAGCAGCAACATATTTTCTGTCCTATTATCTATCCCTTTCTTAATGATTCCCAACAGTCTGTCTGCTTTTTTGACTGCCGCTGCACATTGAGTTTTCAGAGAACTATTTACAATGACTACAAGATCTCATTCTTGAGTGGTAACAACTAATTTAGACGCCATCATTTTATATATATAGTTGCGATTATACTTTCCAATGTGCATTACTTTGCATTTATCAACATTAAATTTCATCTGCCATTTTGTTGCCCAGTCACCCAGTTCTGAGAGATCCTTCTGTAGCTCTTCGCAGTCTGCCTGGGTCTTAACTATATTTAGTAATGTTATATAATCTGCAAATTTTGCCACCTCATTATTTGCCTCTTTTTCCGGATCATTTATGAATATGTTGAATAGGACTGATCCCAGAAGATCCCTGGGGGACATCACTATTTACTTCTCTCCATTCTGAAAACTGGCCATTTATACCTACACTTTGTTTCCTGTCTTTTAACCAGTTATCAATCCATGAGAGCACCTTTCCTCTTATCCAGTAGCAGCTTGCTTTGTGTAAGAGCCTCTGGTGGGGGACCTTGTCAAAGGCTTTCTGAAAATCTAAGTACATTATATCCACTGGATCCCATTGGTCCACATGCTTGCTGACCCCCTCAAAGAATTCTAGTAGATTGGTGAGGCATGATTTCTCCTTACTAAAAACATGTTAACTCTTCCTCAACAAATTATGTTCATCTATATGTCTGAAAATATTGTTCTTTATTATAGTTTCAGCGAGTTTGTCCGGTTCTGAAATCAGGTTTACAGGCCTGTAATTGCCGGGATCTCCTCTGGAGCCCTTTTGAAAAATTGGTGTCAGATTAGCACACCAGTTATCTGGTACAGAAGCTGATTTAAATGATAGGTTACAGACTGCAGTTAGTAGTTCTGCAATTTTACATTTGAGTGCCTTCACAACTCTTGGGTGAATATCATCTTGTATTCTGGGGGAGCGTTAATATCCAATTATGACATTTTCCTGCACTAGCTTAGCTCTGCTGGCTAGTGGTTCAGTGAAGTGTGTATGTGCAGGTGTGAGAAAAGCCAAGCCTGTGTTTTATAGTTAGGTGTGCCTGTGACAGAAGACATTGGGGAGATTTATGCCTTTGTTGGAAGCATTAGCACTGGTTACTTTAGGAAAAGAATGCTTGACTACTATGGATGGATCATCAATGTCTTCCGGTAGAGCATTTCCTAGTGGTCGCCAAATCTCAACATTAGAGGTGGTAATATGTTGCAAAAAGTGACGAGTTTGCTTTATTTGACTTTTATGGATGCATGTTACTCCTTGTTTGCAAGATGACCACCTGTTTGTTCCTGACCATGTTTGTGAATCCTGAAAGTTCTGTCAGTTTTAGCAGGAATGATTATTCAGGTGAAAGTGGATCCTGGAAGTTTATTCCATATTTTGTTATTCCTCATTTTTCTCTTGTCCGAAAATGTGCCGGAAATATCCATGGTACTTTGACACACACGTGCACATCCACACAGACACATCCCAGCAGTACAGTGCCTGAAAAAATGTAAATGTAATGAAACAACTTATCTTCTTTTCTGAAGAATATGACTTTGTTTTAACAATAGAAGCTGCATTCTGCACCACCCGCCTGATCACTGCTCTGAATGCATTCTAATAGTACCAAAAGATAGCTTGTCTTACTGTCCAGTAACCGAGTTATTGTTTTTGGTATAAAGTTAGGGCAAGAACACCACCAGCCTGATCATTCATTTGTCAATGTGCCTTAGATTTTTTGAAATCTTTTTGAAATTTTTTGAAATTTTTTGAAATTTTTTTCTGAAAATCTGCAATAATGACATTGGAGTTTCTCACACAACATTATGCAAGATCACACAGAAAGTACTTATGGCCCTAGCTCAGATTCTCACCCATAATTATGCTCCTGTCAGACTGGATACATAAAAATAAAAAGGTGTTTATTCTTTTGCGTTGTCCATTGCTGTTGCAGCTAAAAGGTGATGTCCAGCATGTTCAGTTGTTTATTAATTATACTAATATGGATGCAAACATGTGTTTTGCATATGCATGTATAAGAACCTCCCACCCAGAACACAGGACGGGGGAACTCTCTGTGTTTGTAATTGTTGAGTTTAAATAGGATTCTGCGTGATTGCTCTGTTTGGTTGTTTCTGGGCTCAGGAATTGCAGACCAAAAGTGCCTAATGTGACATCCCAGAAAGAATAATGTGAGCATGTTGTGCCTAAAGATGGTATTGCTGCTCAAGAGAATCTTTTTACCTCCAGGCCCCAGAAGGCATACATGCAGTGTTTTCAGTGAATGTGCACAGTTATCTGTGGCTCACATGTGGGAAATATATTTTTAATACAAGAGACTCCCAAGGGGTTGTTGATCTTGATTATTCTGCCAAGCAGAAGGTATAACTTGACCTAGCCTTTTAGTCTTCTGACTGGGTTTCCCAATTTGCTTGAGACCTCTAGCTCTTTGTTTAGAAATGCATCTGAGGCTGCTTGAAACAGTGAGGGGAATTCACTTTACATTGCTCTGAGCCTAATTGTTTAATCAGAGTAAAGTTGTAGCCCAAGTCATATGTGAAGGGTTTTTTAAAAAATATTTTTCTGAAAGACTAAATTCCCTATTAATATGTTGAGTCAGAAATCTTACCTGTTGTGTCTGTCTCAGGGGAAAATGTTAGTATCTTTATTAACTCTTTTTCTCTACTCATTACTGTGGCCTGAAGACATTTTCCGGTAGCAGCAGAACAGTAACATTACAGGGAGCTTCCTATCAGTCCTGCGCTGTCAATGATAAATCTGAATCCACCGGCCTGAGCCAGTTCAGTGCTGCTGACATGGTGGGTTTTTTGACTTTTCCTTTATTCCTTTATGTCTGGTGGTCAATCACTTCTAAGATCAACCCTGTCTGTTGTGGACATGGCTAGTGATACTCTTAAGAATTGTATACAGATCCTCTGATCCAGTCAACACTGACATGCTGCGGGTTGTTCGTATCACAAATTATATACTCCATTGTTAACAAGTATTCTGTTTTCCTCAATGCAGGTTGAACTTTATCTCCAGTTTCCTTTATTTATTTATGTATACTGTCCCTCTATCTCTTTCTTTGCTTGTCTCAATGTGTATATCTCTCAGTTTGTTTTCATTACACATAGCCATTTCCCTTGTCAGTCTGCTTTCAGCTGCCTGTGTGTGTCTCTCTCTTGCTTTCTGTGCCTATCTAGAGAGGAAGATTAGTGGATAAATGGAGGGTTCGGAATGGTAGATTCAATTTTTTTGTATTAAAACTAGTTGCCGGGGGAATGTGCTTTCATCTCTCCAGAGGTGTGGACAGTCTCGAGGTTCCAGTGTGTGGTAAGTGAGCTGCCCACAGAGAGTTCAGGCAGAGAGACCGTAATCCCAGCACAGAGTAGAGCAGTGCTCTTCAGTGGGATCTCTGCTGGCCCACAGAGCGACATGAGCAGGTCCGTATAATGAACAGATCAGCTATCAGCCTATGGGCTACAGTAGTGATCACTGAAGGGACATGTGGGTGTCCTGTATCCTTCTTCTAGTTATGGGGAAATATTCGTCCTTCATAATGATTATCTTCATAATCCCTGTGTAGGTAAATACAGGGGATGTATTTAGTGTATGCACAGATGATTCCATTCAGGCTTCATGGGTCTGCTGTTGGAAAAAAGATCATGCCGCAAGGTCAAGTTCCACAGATCTGACTTGCCTATTATCATTCACCTTATCAAGGGACTTGTTAAGGAAGTGGATGAGCCTGGTGAGCAAGTTTGGGCTCGGGAGCAGTCCCCTTTCAAAAAACACAATGGGCACATCTACACTCTGGCGGGTAGTGATCGATCAATTGGGGATCAATTTATCACTTCTAGTGTAGACGCGATAAATTGATCCCCGAGCACGTTCTCCGTCAACACCAGAACTCCACCACCATGAGAGGCGGAAGCGGAGTCGACGGGGAAGTGGTAGTGGTCGACTTGTCGCCGTGAGGACGCCCAAAGATACATTGACTTCAGCTATGCTACTCAGTGTAGACCTGGCCTTAAGAACAGATTCTGAACTTTTGCAGATAAGTGCTGCTCTGTTGAAATCATTGTGATTATGCCAATTTACTGATTATGCCCCATAACTTTTTGCGTAGTGACAGAGAGAAAGCAAGTGGCGTGTTTTATAGAAGATGAGTGTTCTATTTTACCAGAATTTTTGCTCTCACTCTCTGCAGCCATGCCTGTTTTTCCTAAGAGAGGAAACCCTAAAAAGTGTGAATCTCTCCATTAGGTAATTAACTTTCAAATCAATGGAAGAGATCTGGAGACTAGCACTGGGCTGATAGAAAATGTAAAATGATTTTTCCTTAACAAAAGGAGTGTGAAAGAATAAATGTGTGACAATAGGAATTGTTAGACAAGGACATGGAAAGCGTTACAGGCTGATAAAGGTAGAACAATCTATCACAACAATAGTATCTTTAATTCCAGTTAATACCATGCAGCAGAGTTCGAATTATATTTTGATTTTGCTATCAACTGCATCTTTTCATACATAAAACTAAGTAATTTTAGCCGCTTACAAAAGCAAAGTGCAGCCCTGTTTAAACATAGTGTCATGTTTAAACAATGAAAAGAATAAGATTAGGCATTTTAATGCAGAATGTACTGGGATCACCCTACACATCTGGGACCTTAGGGCAAGTTATGCTGGTATGGTTCCAAACCTCCTCATTAGGGAAATAGTCAATTTCTTTAGTCACATTTTCAGTTAAGGTGTAGTTTATAAGTAGTTTATAAAGGGCTAATAAAGTATTAATAGATGTTTTAATCCATAATTAATTGATTATTTTAAGTTGTTATAGAGGTCAAAAGATCAACAGGTTACAGATAACTGGCTTATAACTCTGAATAGCGCCTGCTACTAAGGCGAGTGTAACCATCCATCACATATGCTGCTTATATCAGTAATGTGCAGATAACGTCCATTAACCTTTTATAAGCCATTTATAAATGGAGATGGCATGTAAAGTGAGACCATTTCTTCCCTGAATTCTACCGCCTTCTCTTCTTTCCCGTTTCCTGGGTGAAAGGGGTCTCCTTAAGGCAGCTATGACTGTTGTCAAGGAACTGTGGAGGAACACTGCTGTTAGCTTGGGGCTAGGAGGAGAATATCAGTTTTCTTCTCTGGTCAGTGATGGCCTTTTTTAGTTTTTTGTCATAATAAAGTCTATCTTGAGCCAAAGGAAAGATCTTCTCAGATTATTGGGCTAGTGCAAGATGGAAGTATCCTTAGGATTTCCCGGTCTAGTGAGCTTTTTGTTTCTGTAAGTGGCATTGTTGGTTGGTAGAGCAGAGGGCTGTTGATAGATATCTCCCACAGGTGTAGCCATGCA
>ML677340.1:1307339-1390749 GCA_007922305.1 Dermatemys mawii
CCAGTGTCCATAATGAAAGACACGTTGCATTAATATTGGCCAAGGGGAGATGAGTCCTAGAATCATAGAACCATAGTCTTAGAAGAGATTGCAAGGGCCGTCTAGTGTTACCACCAGCCAAGATGCAGGATTTGTTGTTTATAAAGCATCCTAGATGTGTAGTCGGTTTTCTTCATGGGATTGGCCAGAACAAAATTGCTTGGCATGCTCCTCACTGACTCTGGCTTTCAGAGTTTAGATTAAATACAAATTATATACAATTATACAGTCCTGATTTTTGCCCCCTCACTCCTCTTTTGTGTTTCAGTGAGTGAAACTTCATTATATATTCAGAACACCAGTAATATCCTGGAATAGAAATGGAGCTGACATCACTAGGTGTCTCCTACAGACATTTTCATCCCTAGTGACAAAGAAGGAACCACAGATTCAGGCTCCTCTGGAGGCTGGTTTTTCATGTGTCACTTAGGAAACAAAAGTAGATTGAGAAACAGATATTTTTCTTGTTGTCTTTGGTAATGAATGACAATTGGGCAGATGGGCAAGGTAACCAGTTACAAGGTAAATTGCTTGAGAATTTTTTTTCCCTCTGCATCACATATTGATGGCCAGGTTCCAGCTAATGGCTGAGAGTCAACATTTGATGGCAAAAAGAATGTATATGATGAATGATCAGATCCAGGCTTTCTCTCCCTCAGATAAGGCTTGGTCCTGCAAGGTGCTCACCACTGACACTTGAGGATGCTTCATATCTTGCAAGATCAATTTCCTAGTCTGCAAAGAAAGTCATAGGAAGGAAGTGTGATTTCTTACCTAACTCACTTTGCTATTAAAAAAACAAACCACCCTTTCCCCAAACCCCCCATCAAGGATACTTGGCTCTCATCCATGCTTTAACGTTTCTTTATTGAAGTGAGCCTACAAGGAGTATCCCAGCGATCCCTTCAACTTCTAGCAGGATTTAGATTTGTATAAACACAGTGAGTATGATGAATGGAATTGCCTACTTAATTCCCCAGATCTGTGAGCTGAAAAACATTCTTCATTGGTGGCTCACTGTGAACCTTCTAAAATCTGCTCGTGTCCATCAATACCCTTTCTGAAATTCATTGTAATGTGATACATAGAACTACATAAGAACAAAAGGCTATGCAGATATCCTTGTCTCTGCAGGAAGGTCCCTATTTTTGGATCGGGGACGAATTTCAAACAGCTGACGTTTGGATCGATTCTTGCAAACCCTTGCTCATATGGTTACTACTTACTCTCATGAGCACTCCGGGGGGACTATTCTTGTGAGAGAGAGTTCCACAATCAGATTCTTAGAGGACAACTTTTCTTTCCCGAGTTATACTTGTGCAAACAAACCCACTGTAGTCTTTGTCGCTTCATGAGGATAACTGATGACAGAATTTGGACCAGTACTTGTTTATGTTGGGAGAGGACCAAGGTTCTTAACACTAACAACTAAAGAGCAAAAGAGACAAGCCACTTTTTTTTTATTCCCAGTGTATTTGATATCTGACCTTCAAAAAGGACTTGTGATAATTTAATTCAAAAATGTTCTGTCTACATGCTCAGCTTCTCATTTTGTCTGTGTAACTGAGAGAAGAGAAAACAATGAAGTAGACACTTTGAGCTCCCAATGAGAGAAAAGAGAGCTGGCAGCCTTCCCCCTGCTCTCCTGTTAAATATATCTCTATTTAAATGCAAATTATCGTCTGACACTGCCAAACAAAGTCATGTAATAGGAAGCAGACAGACTAGTTAAAGTTCTTTAAAAACGATTTTTGAACAAGCTGACTCATGTTTATTTCCAGGATGGAAGGAGCTGGGTGAGTGAATTTTTGATTCCATACCAAGGATCATGTTGGTGCCAAGGAATTTGAGATGCAAAGACTTTTATTCACATGTGGAGCTTTTGAAGATCCCAGCATGCACAGACATGTAGGATAACTCATTGGCTAAGGGTTACCTGTCATGAAGCCTGAAACTCCTGTTATCTCACTACAGATGTTACTATGACAATGAAAAATCCAGTGGGTATAATAAATATAGGGTGAGAATAGAAGTCAGAAAAGGAGGGGTGGTGGGTGAAATCTCATTCTGCTTCTGGGATATACAATTAGCAAAAGATCTATGTACTCTAAGAGTTTAATATATATAGTCACAAGACTTCCATTAACTTTCTCCCTAACCATCTTCTCAAAACTCAATGTGACATCAAGCACAACCTGAAGCATAATCTGCATTGCTTTAGGAGTAACTTTGGGAGGCGCTGTGCCACAGAGATACGCCTCTGAGTTGGATTTCCTCACAGGCTTCCCCCTCATTCCTGTACCAGCAGCAAATTGCAACACTCCCTGCATTGGCTAAGGTGCATTGGTTAACAAGTGTGGATGTTGTATGTGGAACATCCTCCGGCTCTGTGGGAGTGGGAATAAATAGGTTTACAACATCTGCTGTGTTTGATATGCAGGATCCAATGCCCTAGAGACATAAGGCAGGTTCTTAATACTCCTTACTCAGTGGGATGGGCTGAGGGACCTATTCACAATTGAGCCCTGACTGAAAGTCTCTTCTGTTGAAAGTTTCCCACGTTTGCTGTTCGCCTTACCCTTTTTTCTGATTTCCAGTGTTATAAATCAATTTAGATTTATTAGCTTTCTGCACAGGACTCTAGTAGCCTCTTAATAATAATTATCGTTATTACTGATTAAAATTGCATTATTCATGCCAGATGAAGTCCCCATCCTGTCAGCCAGAATGAGTTTACATTAGGTAGTTATAATGTGTTTGTGATCTAAATAAACAGATGGCGGGAACTGACATGAAATTATATGCTGATGATGTCAGCAACAATGCTTCCCAGTCATAACTGCTTTCAATGAACTTCGGTCCAGCAAAGAACTGTTACTTTCAACAAAGTAGTTGCCACACACAGTGTAATTACTGTACAATGTCATCAATTGTGCCATCAGCACTGTATACTTGTTAGAGTGGTGAAAGTGGGTTTCAAGAACATAATTCTTATGACCTTCTGATTTTACGTGAATAAAATACTGTATCTTTGCCCAAGCCTTAGCCAAGTAAATAACACTTTTTATTCGGGGCTAGAACTTCAGGGTTCAGTGTGTTAGCACAGAGATGTGGTCATATTTGATCTGTCAACATTCCCAAAGTTTGTGAATACAGAAGAGTATTGCAAGTTAGTGCTATTAACACATTCACAGAAAGGCTCCCATTCACTTTAATGGACATCTGGAGCAAGCTCTAAGTTGAAGCTTGCTTAATAGATTTTCTGAGCAATATATGGTGAAGAATGAAAGTGTCCTCAAAAATCAGGATAGGTTGCTTTTGGGGTGGAGGGTGGGGAGGGGGGAAAACCCAATCTAATTAGCTAATAAAATTCTCTATATCTTTTAACAGTGCTTTGGCCTTTTTTCTTTGTTAGTTACTCGGTTGCTTTCCTTTTCCCCCAGAAGTTTGTTTGTTTGTTCATTTGTATTGAGATTTTTTCTTATTATGGGGTTCAGATGTTTTGATGTACTATTTCGAGCAGTGACATCCACCGGTAACAAGAGGCTGGGTGGATCTAGCATAGATATCCAGCACAGACCATTAATGTTCACTGTTTGGGATAGTTGTCATAAGTGTGAAGTAGCCTAGAATTAGTGTTTACCTGTGAACAGAGAGAGACCCAGAGAGAAACTGAAACTTAAAATCCTTTGTCTCCTGAGGAATTTCTCATTGGTCAGTTGTCCACCTCTCAGGTTACCTTTAGCTTAACCCCTTACAGGTAAACACTAATTCTAGGCTACTTCACACTTATGACAATAGTTAACAGTGAAAATATATTTAGATGTTCCCAGTGTGGTTTTCTCCTCTGTAGAGCAGCGTCTGTTCTCAAGATCCACACAGTCAATGTATATATTTAAGAAGAGGTAGCGTAGTTAGGAAATTAAGTGCCAACGTAACGTGCCTCAGCCTCATATATGTTTCACACATAGGGCTGGCTACTTAACTTGACTCTGTTTTGCTAACCATTCAACCCCGGTAAGGCATAGAAATCCTCATATCACAACAATAGTGCTTCCCTTAAGGAATCCCTGGAGGCCCAAGATTGAAAAGAAGCTGAGTTTCTAATTGATCTCTGTTTTCACCCTGCAGGTGGACGATGCCACAAGTCCTGCACTGGCCGATGTTGGGGACCCACAGAAAACCACTGCCAGAGCTGTAAGTATGTGAGGACGGAAAGAAAGGGGTGGGGAGAACTGTAAAAGGGATTCTACACTTTCAATTTTAAAGGGATATTGTCAAGGTCTTTTTAAAATAGTTTTAGCTTTGTCACTTGTATAAAAGCCTCTTTGTGCTTTCCCATCTAGCAATTTTTGTGGTTTTTTTACATGCTTCGAGTGAAGCTTAAGCCAACAGGCTGCTTCTCTTCTCTGTTTGCATCCCAACGTAGTGCGTTGCACTGGGGAGTATTAACTGCTACTTCAAAATGCATTAGAGCAAACACAATAACAAGAGTGCAAAACTATGGACTTGATCCTGAAATCCTTAGTGAGGGTTTTAGCCAGCAAGAAGCTGAATTGGCTCTAAAATCATATTAATTTCAATGAGAATTTGAGGATATTTGTTCCCTTGCAGGATTATGCTCTTGATAAGGACCTCAGGATGGCCAATAATGGATACTGTTTAAAAGAAGTTCTTTCCAGTTAACTGGTAGCTTGTTTAGAATGCCTGTCTGTCATTGTTTGTCAGGAAAATGGGACAATGGTGATGAGTGAACTTGTTCATATAAAATAATAACCATCTGGAGATAGAGTCTTTTCTCATCGTATTTCCGAACTGACTAGACAGATATCATGGAACAAGAAGTCAGGCAGCCCCAACATCAGCAAAATGTAAAAAGAGAAACAACTGAGAGTGAACACCAGCAGTGGCCAGGAGCGAGAGTCTTCCTAATAGTTGGGGATGCCACGAGGTCCCGCCCCCTCCGGGACCCCACCCCTCTGGCTGAGGCCAAGCCAGAACTAGGCTGGGGAGCCAGGGCCCCTCTACCTGCCTGTGGTGCGGGGCCTGAGAGCAGCCGCTCCTGCTCTCAAGCCCCTGACCTCAGGGCAGGTGGAGGGGCTGCCACTACACACAGATGCCTGCATGGCTCTTTCCATGGTTCGGCTGTGGCTCTTTGGCCCTCCTCAGGCAGCCTCCCCCATTCCAGGCAAGAAACCAGAGCCAGATCCGGGTCACAGCCTCCTGGGGAGTTGTGGGGAGCCGCACACCCTCCGCCTGCCCTGTGCGGGCAGACACAGACACGGGACCGGGGCTGCTCTCGAGGGCCTCCCCCGCCCCCCCACCCCAAGCAGGTGCAGGGTCAACAGTTCCCCACAGCTGCCTGGCCTCCACGTAGGATTGTCAACTCTGACTGAAGCTGTTCTGGGAGATATTTTTCCCCCAACATGACAGACTCAGACTGTCATTTTCTTAAAATATCCTAATTAAAATCTCCCGGATTGCTTTCAGTGGTCACCAGGAGCTCAGTGCCGATTCCGGGAGACTCCAGGCCAATCCCAGAGGGTTGGCAACCCTAGTTCCTTGGGCCACTCTTACCTGGGCCAGGTTCCAACTTCCAGCCTGGCCAGGTGGTGGAGCCTTCAGAGGGAGAGGAAGAGCAGGGAGGCTGAGCCTGTGGCAAAAAGTAGACAGGCCAGGCCCATCCACTTTCAAAAGTGTGAAGGCCATTGCCCTGTAGCGCTCCCCCGCCCCGGCACCCCTGGCAGTGGCATCTTAAGACCTAGCAAGTAGATAGGTCCACAAGGAATATCTTTGGCTGTGTGGAGCAATTTGTAGATGTTTCTGCTTTATTTATATATTTATTTTTACTTTGTGTTTCAAATTGTATGTGCTCAGTGGGCTCACTCTTCCCAGGAAGTCATACGTGTTCTATACATTTCCACAAGTGAGCCTGTCTTTGAAGGTTCCATTGGTGCTCTGGGTCCAAAGGCAGTAGATATGAGCAAAATACTTGCAAAAATAACCTACCAATGTACACCTGCACATGATACTTGACTCTATCATCAACAGTCCAATAGTATCCTCCTCTGTTTGACTGGATTCATTAGAAATATCACTTCTACTTGCACATTTGGGACTCTCTTCATGCAAAAGTTTACAAGAAATTGGAAAATGCAAATTGTTTTACATTTTACAATTTTACAAGCGGAACAAAACCAGTGTTGCAAGATTATTCTAACATTGTCTACGATGAATGGCCCAAATGACTACTGTTGAGTGCTGTCCCGTGCGCTTTGCACTCCACAATACTGCACTAAGATTTGATGTAACTCAGAAACATCTGGATGCAGATGTTTGTGGTCTTAGCTGAGTAAACCAATCTATCTCCACTGACTTCAGGTTCCTAGAGTTTTCTGTTCTTTCTGTGTCCACTGCACTGAGAAGAATCATATTGACTACCATCAACCATAGGGGTGCACCTCTCGCATTGACACACATACAAGGTGTGCAGGCAGCAGCTAATATCTCCATACTGGTTACTTGCTTCTGGTTCAGAAATGTTTTTGTTGACCCCACTGTCATGGTTCACAATGGTGGAGGCTCTCTGATCACTTTCTGTCAAAGTTAACTTCTTTCCCACAAATCCACAAGCAAAGTCTTCCACTTCAGATGGAATTTGACCCACGTCAATAAATGTATTCTTGGCCAGGCCACTTTATAGGATTCATTGAATAATGCAACAGGTACAATGGTATTAGAAAGAGCTTGATCTTTGTTCTGCTTCGTGGCTCATGCTGGAACTACTCTTTCATTTCCTGACAGCCTTTATGATTGCAACTGAAGAAGTTTAATGCTGAAAAAAGAACTTAAATCAATGTTTCCCACTCACCCACCTGATGGAAAAAGTGGACCTTAGCCAGCTAGGCACTGTTATGCATCCAAGCAGGCTCCTTTCTCCATCCTACATAGGACTGTTTGTCTATCAAATGTATTAGTGCCCTAACAGCTTGCGCAAAAATCTAGTTTTACTGGGACTTATCCTTTGAACATTTGGTTGTTCACTCATCACTAACTCCAAAACAGATTACTATAATTTTGTTGTAGTGCCAACCTTAGGTCCTGATCTCTGCAAGCAAATGTTCAAACTGTGCATAGTGTGGCATCCTAGTCATTTCAATAGGACTTTGTGTGGCTGCAGAAGTTTGTGCTACAGGATGCGGGCCCTAGAACACAACTGCTAGGCAGGACTGCTTTGAGATAAGTAAATTGATTTAGTGGATTCATATAGTAATGCCAGAGGGAGAGAGATTTATCTGCAATGTTGCTCTGAAGTTTGAAGCTTAGCAGAGCTATACAGGAGGTTTACTATTTTAAAGACAACCATCTCTCTCTTTACAAGGGCTGAGCAAACGTATCTGAACACTAGGGACAGGCCAAAGCATACAAGTGGCTACCAAAATAATAAATGATGAAAAGGGGAGCTCCCTGCAGTGTCTGATTATCAGTGACTGCAGTTATTTTATCTTTCATACTTCTCTATCCCCTATGACCTAATGTGATTATTGTTTAAGCACTTGTTTTCTAAAGAAAATATTGTTGCATGTTAAACTGGCGATGGGGACTTTTAAAAAACCCTTTATGCATTTTACACTAATATGGGCATTTATTGCTTGACTTTTGTTTAGTTATTGAAATATCCAAGTAGGGACCCAAATCAAAAACTAGAATACAGCTAACACCACACTGTTACTACTTTGATCTCTGCTTTAAAAAAGTACTTGAATTTTCAATGTGATCAATGTTATTTTTGGATGCCCTCCATCCCATTCCCAGTTTGTCTCGCACATATTTTATGTACCTTGAGCTAGTATATTTGAGAATACCCATCTTTCAGATGAAGATGCTGCATAACAGAGAAAGCATAACATCTTCAACCCTAAATATTTTGTTCCTGGAAACAGAACTCAAGGAGGGCATATCTGCATTTTAATAATTTAATTTTTTTAATTGAGTCACTAAAGCAAAAATCTTTAATGAGCCCCCCCTCCGAAGTTAAGACTTAAATTATTTTCCAACAAAAGGAATAAAACCAAAAGATCTTAATCCTTGTATATCATTTCAAATTATACCAGGGGAAAACGCAACAGGGTAGTTTTGTTCTTGAACGAATATCATCCATCTAGTCTACTTCTTGTCTTGCCTTCCAGCTGTTTATAACTCTCTATTTTTAAGTCTCTGGTACACCACCTGTATCTATATAAATCTAACATGTATATTTACACGTTTAAGAGGACAATTAAAAGGAAATTATTTTCATTAATAGGTAAAGAAGGGATAATTTCCGGATGCTGTATTGGGTAATTAATTCATTCTCTGAAAACATTAGTAGATATTAGCAACAAACATTTTCAAAAGTAGTTATGGATTCTTGGTGCCTCAGCTTCTGGGGAGCCAATTTAGCACGGCAAGTCTGATTTTCAATGAGCGCTGAGCCCCCATTCAATTAAAAAACAACAACTTTATAGTGAGACATCCCAAACTGCGCATTCAAAAATCACTACTCGCTTTTGAAAGCCTTTCCTTCGTCTTTTTTGTCCTATCTACTCTTGATGTCTGCGTTGTTTTCTTCCCACATGAAAGAAAATTGGAACTGCGATAAATTTAATATATTATTTTATGAGACTGTGTGCGTGAGGATGGCACTGTCCCCTTAAGAAAGAGCAGAGCCAATGCACCAGCAGCAGGTCAGCTGACCGCATCTGAGCTTAAAAGGGCCCTCACAGTTAGATAGGGAGAGACCCATCGAGGAGAGCCTGAGAGACCATCAGGAAAGGAGAAAAAGTGTGGACACGGGCTCTCGTTGCCTGCACCCTGGCAACAGGGAGCCCTGGAGAAGCTAGGACTGCCAGAGTTCCCTGGGAGGGAAGGCAAAAGGAACCTGAGGACTCAAGGGGGAAAGCCCAGTGAAAACTGTAGCCCTGGATGAGTTGAGGAATTATGTTTTTGTTGATTTGACTCAAGTATGGACAATAAAACTGTATAAAAGAGAATGTGGGAGTGGCAGGGAATCCTTAGCACATTGGGAAGAAGCCCTGCCTTGTCCCAGAGAGAGGAACAATCTAAACTAAATACACTTTGAACCTACAGAACACAAAGGAGGCAAACAGGCCTTAAATCAACCATAGTATAAACATGCCTGTAAAAGGGGGTAGGGGGCGTATGTGTGTGAATAGGTGTTTGTCCCAGGTGTATTTCTATTCACAGTCTTTGAGCAACAAATATTGTTTTGAAAAAGAAGATGCTGATGCAGTAAATATCCACATAGTGCAGTGAAAATCAAGCAGGAGCTGGTAAGGGGAGAGGGAAAGAGCTGAACCAGCAGTCTAGATCAATCAGGGTAACACAGCGCTTTTGCTGGGAGCCAGCATCTTTAATTAAAATCCTTGTATTTCACTAATAACTGTGCATGTTCATGAGGCTTTCTTATTGATTTTGGTTCCTTCCCATTTTCTCTCCTTCACAGGTTTACAGTTCCCTGACATAATGTAGAATTAAGGGAAGCATTAAGATCGACTGATTAATTACACACATTTGTGAAACAAAGCAACATCTTGCCTTCCCCCTTAATACGAGTCCCAACCAATGTTACTGTCATTTATTTATCATTTGTATTACAACAGTGCCTACAAGTGTCAGTCATGGACCAGCACCCCGTTGTGCTAGGTACTGTACAAACAGAGAACAAAAAGACAGTCACCGGCCCAAAGAGCTTGTAGTCCAAGTATAAGGCGAAAGACAACAGGTGAAGATGCACACAGGAGGTGTAGTCTAAGACAACGAGACACTATTGGTCAGAATGTTAGGTTATGGTCTAAAAGCAACTGACAAGTAGCCCCCCACTCAAATCTTAATTCATTTGCATGTGTTGGGCACAAATTTGGTGTTATCCCCATTACTTTGCAAACGCTCTCAATCTTGCAGTTGGGTCTATATAGGTGGATCCATTGCCCAGCACACACGAGTCCGCCTTAGTGGCTCTGACCACAGGATTGGGGACTGGATCATTATTAGCAAGACTCTCCTCTTAGTTTCATGGGTGCAGCTGGGAGAACTTTTTGGGTCTCTTCTCAGCAAAATGGCTGAGCATCTGGCAGCTCATGCGACATTTCTGCAGTTGGCAGCCTGGCTGCGTCTGTCGGCAGTTCATCCTCATCCTCCGGGATGTGGTTGAACTGCTGGTGGGAGCTGCAGTTGCAACTTTGGGTTGCTCCTGTGGCATCTGCTGCACTGGCCCCCAGGCGCTTCCTGTCCCACTGCTGCCCGGGGGAAGGAGCAGCGTGAGGTGGCAGCGTCTAGGGGAATGAGTGTCAGCAACAGCACAAGGGGAGTGGTCTAATGTTGGTGCCAGGCTCTGATGCTTCTGGGACGTACCTTTGGTTGTGAGGCACCTCGCTGCCACCTCTTCTTAGCAGGAGGATACCTTGTGTGTGCCTGCTATAGGTCCATTCTCCAACACCATCAGCCTCTGGCAACATAAGCATTGCCTCTGTTGGCCATTGTTGTCTTATACTACAGGTTCATGTCAGACACACTCCAACCCTCAAACCCACTGAGCATTTCTCCGGACGCTTACAGAATTCTCAGCTCCTCTGTTCCCAAAGAAATAGCATCCAGAGGTTTATCAGTCACCTGGTAGAACAAAGGGCTGCTTAACTCACAGCACTTAGATATGTTTATGGTAAAACCAAGACATTTACTTAGCAAAGAACAAGAGGTTCACATCATGGCCAGCAGAAATATTGGAAACGAAGAGTTATATGTAAAATAAAATCAAAACATGCATCTTAGAACTTAAGTAATAAGGCATAAGAGCAAAAACTCACCCAAACCCCTTCCACCTATTACAGCCAGACTTGGCAGAGTTCTTTCATTCACAAAACAAGCACA
The DNA here is from genome assembly GCA_007922305.1 of Dermatemys mawii. NCBI lineage: Eukaryota > Metazoa > Chordata > Testudines > Dermatemydidae > Dermatemys > Dermatemys mawii. The sequence continues at coordinate 1,318,308 of ML677340.1, forward strand.
CTGTCCTCTTTGATCCCAAGTTTATCTCTACAGTTATGGTCCAAAAATCCTTTGTCTGCATTTGTAAACAGGATAATTCCCATGGCTTGTGTTTTCCTCTGTAGTGTCTCCCACTTTGCAATCACTTGATTAGGATTTTGCTCAGACTGTAAATGGCCCATTGTGAACCATACAATACTCAATGTACATGTAGCCAGACAGATAGATAAACATCTCTTGCATGAAAGAAACCTGTGTCTCGCCTTTTCTGGTGACCAGCCCCATGTCACAGACCTAGAGAACATAATTTTCAGTATATATATACACAGAACTCTTTACCTAGTTTCTGTATATAATTTCACAATGATTATATGGGCCAGAATGACACGGGCTTTTATTAGAAATCTTAGATGACACTCTTTGGTGAACTAGTATGTAGATATCAGACCCATGGTATCCGTCTAGCCCTGATGTCCCTCTGTGACCTCTGCTAGCTGGCACCAAGAGGTCCCTGGGTCACAGGTATATGCCCACTCTCTCTCACACACACACACTCTCATTCAATACTGCTGCAGCAGGTTCCCCCAAGGAAAAATTGCATGCAGCTACCTATACAACATCCCCTCTCCACCCTCTGACCCCTTCCAATATTGATGCCATTAAAATTACCTAGGAATTCCTCTTTAGAATTGGACATTCTGACAGTTCGGATGCACATGTAATGTGCATACCATAGGATTAAAAAGTATAGATTGTGAACTTTTTGTAGCATGAAATATAGGCATGTTGATTTTCTTGGTAAAAGTAACAGGACTGGTCAGAGAAACTTTGCTAGAACCATACTCAGTCAGAACTTTTCAGTTAATCCAAAACAGTTATGGAGGGGCATATCCATCTCTGAGAATTTCATAATTTGTGTTCCTCTTGGGAACAAAGCCAAATTTGGAAATCTCAAAATCCTGCATGAAACAGAATTTCCATCCTCTGCCCAGGTCTAGTAACAATTTAAAAAGTCAAACCAAACAAGACCCAGCTATTCATGGTGCAGGTTTTGTAAACAGTGCTATAAATTGCCAGTTATCAGGAACTGAGAATGTTTTCCGACATGAACAGTGTGTCAGAGGTCCCGATTCAACACATGCTTAGCCTTAAGCACATGGGTCATCGTCCTTAGGTCAATGTGCTTACGTACCTTGCTGAACTGGGGTCAGAATCTTCTAGATCTCTGTGTGTGATCACTATATGTTTGATGAGGTAACATGCTGAGGAACTACAGTCTCTTAAGAAGCTGTGGGATTTATATAAAAACAATGTCCATATCTTCCTAAATAGCAGAAGCCTTAGAAGGCCAGGATCATGCTCCATTGCCCTGATCAAGAGAGATTTTGCTTGCTATATAGGACTCCAAAAATTATGTATCCTGTAGGACTGGGAACTGCTGAACTGATGTCAGTGTGCTTCTCACCTACCATGCTCATTTTGTTGGGCCTGCCTTTCCCTAACACCATTCAAATCATGCTCCCCGTGGGACCCCTGAAAGCCATAGGCTGGAGGAAGTAGCCCATAGAATATGTCTGCACTTGGAGTTGAGGTGTCATTCTCAACTTGACAAAACATAAAGTGGTGTACTCCCTCAGTCCTTTGGTCACTGTTTTGGGAGGAGAGGAATTTTTGGCCCCTCTCTTTCTGGTGAGCTGTGCAGTTGAGCTGCCAGAAATACATCTGTGTCTTTAGGCCACTTGGCCCTTTTAAATTCCTTCTTGGCTGACTGTCAGGAAGCCCCCTCTAAATAGGGGGCAGTACCCACAGCAGCCTCTGTGGCTGCAGGGTCATGATGGAGAAAGGTTATGTTTCCCATGTGGCCCATTTCCAAATAAGGAAGCTCTGAATTTCCATTCATAGAATTTCCTGCCCATAGTTTAGTTGGGGAGCACCAGGGTTTGCAACTGTGCAACGAAAGACCATGATAAAGGTAAAACAAAAGCCGATCGCCAAAGTCCATCAAAATGTCCCCTCTACTCAGGAGATGGGGTTCATATTGTGGAGGAGAAACCAGAGTTAGTGTTGAGTAGCTCTCCGTTAACTCAAGAATTGTACTTAGTGTTGAGTGGTGGTGTAAGGTTTTTTCACTGACCCTTCCCAAACTGTGAAGTCTACATGGCAGTAGGCAAAGGGTGGGAGACAATAGAGCAAAGGCAGCACATTTTTTACTGAACCCTTTATCACGCCTAGACCAGCCAATTTATCAAGCTGGCCCATGGGTCAGTCCTTCAGTGAGAGGGTCTCAGAGAAAGTCAACTTTCGTAGTGTTAACAAATACAACCAGTAATTTGTAATGTGATTTTTGATATAATTCCCACGTCAATTGATTTTATGATGCCGTGTTTATTAGCCTAGCTTTCTGAGGCTATGGTAAATAGATTGCTTCGCAGTATAATTCAGTTGATTATGTCAATCATGTTAATTTTCTACCTAAAGCTAGTTTCAGCCAAATCTTTGAGTTTTATAAAAAATGCTAAATTGTTATGGGGAGAGAAAGCAAGGAACTTTTTTAACAGCATTGCTATAGTTAAAGGTTATAATGTGTTACTGTATACTCCTCTTTTTCCCAGTTTTAATATTTTAAATTGCATCAGCCTGAAATTTGGTTCTCAAACATTCACCTGTAATGCAATTTGCTCTCTTTTTTTTGTTTAATACAAAAATAGTAGTAAATCCTTAGAGCTCAGAAAAAATATTTCTGAGAACTACTTAGATCTGCTTTTCAAGGCTTTTGAATCCAATCTCAACAACAACAAAACTGGACTTTTTTTAAAAAAAAAAATAAATAATGCAGATCCAATTAAAAATGGGCACTAAGTTGCAGAGCCATCCGGTGGTCCAACAATCAGAGACTGATTTCCATTGCTTTCTAAAAGACACAATTTCCTAATGCTGGCTTCCTGCTGCTCTCTCTGTCTCTCACTCTCTTGCTTTTGAGTTAGTTCATTAGCGCCACTAATAATTCTTTATGTTCTGTAACTTCTGACTTTTAAAAATAACAACTTGAGATGTTCAGAGCATGTAAACAGAATCACTTTAAGTAGCATTATTGGCAGCCTCATGTGTTCAAAAATCATGAGTCAGTCTACAAAAAATTATGAGATAAATTTTTTGTTAAATAATAAATTTTAGGTTCTTTTTATTTTCCTTCTGGTTTGAGGGCCTTCTAGGGATCAACATTTTCAAGCTTTCTCTCTGCAACCCTGAGGGCTAGAATTGAACTTAGTAGCAAAATGTAAGGGTTTTTTAAAATCACCTTAGAATCACCAAATCTTGCAAAATTGATGGTAACATCATGAGTGTTAGCAACGCTTATCTGGGTAAAGTTTATCATGATGGATTGACAACAACTAGCAGAAGGGAATAAATGGATATGAACAGTGTTAAGGCTACAGGCTAACATTTTTAAAAATGCAAAGGGACTTAGGACCGTACATTTCATTTTCAAAAGTGATTTAGGCACTTAGAGCCAGATTTTCCAAGGCATTGAGATACCTTATGGTATTATCAAAGAGCCTAAGCAATTCAGGCACCTTTCCTGCTTAGGTGCTTTTGAAAATTCCACTAGGTGTCTAAATATCTTGGAAAATCTGGCCCTTAGAGGTTAAATCTTGTTTACTTTCAATGAGACTTAAGAGTCTAAATCTCTAAGGGCTAGATTTTTAAAGATAGTCAGGTGTCTAAAGATGCAGATAGGCACCTAGTGAGATTTTGAAAAGGGGCTTAACTCACATTGAAATCAATAGAATGCAGGTGCCTCAGCACTTTTGAAATATCCACTAGATGTCTACTTGCATTTTAGATGCCCTCATAGTTGTAAATATCTGGCCCTAACTCACTTTTGAAAATAGGCCGTTAGGCTCCTATGTTAATTAGGGTGCTTTGGAAAATTTTACCCACGGGGCTTTGTTAAAAACTTTTGAAGAAGAAGAAGAAGTTGACCCAAATGAAATGGGGGGAAAAGATTTAAACTCTTTCTGGGATAAACTAGGCTACAATTATGTTTATTTTAAAAAATAATGAAAAATAAAATGTAAATTCATAATTGTTATGTACTTACATTTTCCCCCTGGACAGTTTTGCAAAGAAGCCAGCGATTTGGTCGTAGCTGGATGTTGAACAACACTGGGGTTAAGAGACATATTGAGAAGCAGCTAAAACCAATTATTCTCTATACCCCCTTACAGTGCTTTTTAAACTTTCAGTTCCCCTCAGTGCTTTGTAAACACGCTCTCCATGTGCCCAGACAGTCTCACTTCCTGAGGTTAGGGAGGAGGGGGGGCACTCTAGGGAACTCCTTAAGGGCCAAGCAGCAGCTGGTTCCTGTAAGATGATTCTAGCAACATCTACCCCTTTTTGTAGCAAGATTTCCCACCTGGGAGGCAATGAGGCAGCAGCAGCAGTACAGTGTCATTGCTGTAAGTTTCACTTCCTGGCTTAGTCTCCAGTGATGTGCAGGTTTGTATTAAAGTTCTATTGATTTTTCTTTTGTTCTCTTTTTTTTATTTTGTTTTGTTTTCGAACAAGAATACACGATTCTCCTTGCTGGCCTGGCTGGTTTGTGATTCATTCACTTTCATTTTTCTACGTATTTTGAGGATGAAAAATGACAACGCAAACCCCACAAGATATCAGTCACTTATGATTATGGATGGATATAAAATTTGGATCAGGATTTTGAACTTTGTCGTCCAGTAACTGCCACCGTTCACTTCAGGTTCTGTTCAGCGCATTATGATGGAGAACTTTCACGGCCTTTAAATTCAAATCTAGATACAGATCCCGCTGCTCCTTTAAATTCTTGCAATTCTCTGAGTGGCTCCCCATATTGCCATGCGCCACCTTGTGGTGTCTCACGGTAAAAACATCTTCTGGCAGTGTCACTTAGAGCTCTCCTGCACCCCTCGCGTTCCTCCCCTCAGCATCACAGTGCACAGAGAGCAAGGGAGTAGTGCAACTCCCCGCGCCAGCCTGGATGGATGTGAACTGCTCTGGTCTCTTCAGAGTATCCTTCTGCTAGAAATAGTCTGTGTTAGCTCGTTTCGTATGGTTAGTGAATTAGCGTTTCTGTGGGTTCCACGTGCTAGAGGAACTGAAGAAACAGAAGCAGCCAGGATTCAAGAAGTGGGCTTCCTGCCCAGCTGTCTGCCCAGCATCCCATGAACATACGTGGAGCCTCAAGTGCCTGGGAGAAGGAGACTCACCTTCTGGGTGTTGTATTTGCTGAATTTTTAATCCCTGAGCCTGCCAGCACAGGAAGATTCACCGGCAACTCCTTTCCTAATGCCCTTAAGGCTAGACCTTTTGGACCCGATCAAGACTCATATCCTAGGTCAAACAGAGCAGTCTCTGTTCCCATGGCTACCAGCAGCTCCAAGCAACTGGAGATCTCCAAGTCCTGGTGGGTCTAATTCGGTGCCTGCGGCTCCCTCAGTGAAGCCTCTAAGGCTACAGATGTCCGAACCGAGGGCCATATGGTTGGCTCCATCAGCCCCTGTTCTGTAAGAGAGGTTGAGAGAATTCGGCCACCTTCACCATTGCCCTACCTTGTGCTTCCCAACTAAGTGACCCCAATGGAAACCGTGCATTTGCGGGACCGGGGCTGGTCTGACTTCTACTTCCACATCCAAGAAGATGGAATTGCTCAGTGTATCAGAAACTGGGCCATCGGTGCCTCCAGTTCTGTCTGTTGTGGGAAAAGTGGCTGGGAGACCAAAAAACAGTCATGCTGGGCAGTGTTAGCAGTGCCAATTCCCATTCATCAGAACTGTTGGATTCGTCAGATGCGGAGCAGATTGCTATGGTTACCTGGCAGAGAGCCATTCCATCTTTCATAGCCAGGGATAATGGAGTGGTGTAGAATGTTGGATCTGCTGTTGTTTTTGGATCTGATGTCACTTCTTTGTTTGTCACCGTGATATCCCAGATTCACCTACTGGCTCTGTTTGCTTTGTTGGTTCTGAGTAGGAAACCACAGGGGTTCCAAAAGGAAACATATTTCCCCAGTTCCGAGGTCATCTTCTCCATCCTCTGTTAAGAGGAGGAGACCAGAAGACACTGTTGGTCTTCCCTCGAATCACCCTTGCCTTCCTTTACCTAGGACCCCTGCAAGGTTTCCCCAAAGAGCCAGATCTCCATTCTTTCCTTTGGATCCACTCTTCTCACCAGGGCTTTGGAGCGGTACTCCGGCTCCACTCCAGGCAAAAACCTGCAGCTCCACTGCTCCGCGCTCCAGCTCTGGGCTCCGCTCCAAAGCCCTGCTTATCACCATTACATCCTATATGGGATTTAGACTCGAATCCTTACCAGGAGGAAGATAGAGGATGAATACAGAGACCTGTGGCTCGCTTGGTACCACTCTGTGGTCGTCCTCCTGAAGGCATATTCCCAAACCCTAACTGTTGGGGAGACTGGCAACACAGTGCCCAGAGCCATACTGGAAGCTACCTCATGAGTTTAATTGCTGTCCGAGTGGATGGAGAGGTAATGTTCATCTGTTAAGAATTTAGCACTCCAGAAATCTTGAATTCCACTCCTCTGACTCTGTTGACATTACAGACAGTGATGCCTTAAACACTTTTTGAGGAAGAAGACAAGGAAGTACCTTCTGTCTTCATTCGGAAGCATTTGGAAATGGACTATAAGCCTGATTTATCTCTGGATGAACATGTGGGGGTGGCTTCATCCTCCTCTTCCGAGGATGCTATGGAGTTCCATATAGTGGATTGTATAGTGTCCACTTCAGATCTTCCTGCAGTGCCTGCTGAAGAGACTTGTCTCCTGGTGTGTGATATTCTCAGGGCTACTTCCACTAGTAGAATATCTGTACCCATTATGGATGGTTTGCTACAGCCGGCTAAGTCCATGTGGACAACGCCTGCTTCTTGCCAACCTGTTTCTAAGAAAGCTGACAAGCTGTATCAGATATCTTCTGCGGGGCCTTCCTACTTTCACAGCTACCCTCTCCCCAAGGTAGCTACTTCCAGTAACACAGCGAGATCTGAACTATCATTTCCCACCCCAGCTGATAAAGGAGGGGAAAGGATTGATTTGTTGGGGAGAAAGATATTCTCGTCATCATTCCTCACTATGGGTGGCTAATTCTCAGGCAGTCATGGCCTGTTGCCAATTACATCTCTGGGAAGGTATGACATTGTTTTTACCAGATTTGCCTGATAACGGAAGTAGGTTGGTGAGAACCAACTTAATGGAGAGCTAGGATGTAGCCAATCATGCACCCAGCATCTTAGTTGATGCTGCCAGAGTACTTGTGTCTGTTTTGACCATCAGGTGGTACATATGGCTTCATTTCTCCTGTCTAGCTATGGGCACTAGAATTAAGCTGGAGGATCTTCCTTTTGAAGGCAGGGTTTTATTTAATTGAGAAGAGGGGCAAATTGTTGGGAAAACTGAAGGACCTGAGATTGACAGCTCACTCTCTGGGTTTGATTCCTTCTGCTAAAGGAATCTTATTCTTTGGTGACCCAGCATCCTCCCAGGGCCACTGTAGGAAAAGACTTTTCAAGCCAAGATCCAAATTTAAACAAACTGCTTCCTCATCAACATCATCATCACATCATAACAAGCATCAGTTTTGAAAGGACAATCAGAAGTTGAGAACCAGTCAGATAAGACCAATGTACGCTTTTCTTTGGAGACAGGCTAGTCCACTTCATCAACGAATGGAGGCAAATTACAGTGATGCAGTAGGTTCTAGAGACTGTAGAAAAAGCCTATTGCATACAACTAAGAATTTTGCCTCCTCTCAACTCTCCTACCCTCCTTCTTCAGGGACCGTTCTCCTGAGGTAACGCTTATCACAGAAGTGAAAACATTACTTCTGATAGGACCAATTGTGGAGGTTCCTGAACACTTGAGGGGTCAGGGATTTTATTCCCTGGTGCAGAAAAATTATTTTATTTTTTGGCTGATACTGGATTTAAGGGATTTAAATAAATACATTGGAAGTTTTGATTCCACATGTTGGATTCTGGCCACCATAATCCCTTTGGTGTTGGTCATGGATTGGTTTGCAGCTCTCAGTGCAAAGGACATATATCTATTCTGCAAAATCATTGCAACTACCTTCAATTTGTGGAGGTCAATGATCACTTCCTGTACAAGGTCTTCCATCTGGCCTTTCAGTGGCACCCAAAGTTTTTACAAAATGTCTTTTTATGGTAGCAGCTTATCTGAGGAATGAGTGTATTTTTGTTTACCCCTATTTAGATGACTGGCTACCAAAGTCGCCCTTACATGAGGATGCTAAACCATATGGTCTTAACCACCAATCTCTTTCAAAGACCTCAGGCTCTTTCTCAGCCACCCAAAGTCAATCCTCTGCCCTTCACAAAAGATCCCTTTTATAGGTGCCATACTGAAGTCCATAGAAAGCAGAACTTTCCTGCCAGAAGATGCTGGATTCAGCAAGGACTCAGTTCCCACCTCCAGGTTAGTTGCAGCACTGCTTATCAGACTATCCCATAAGTGGGAAAATGCAGAGCCACTAGAAGCAGAAATGAATGGTTCTTACCTGTGAGCGGAGTTGCTCAAGGTGGCTCTGTATATTCACCCTTCCCACCCACCTTCCCCTCTCTTTCCGAGTCCTTGTTGTTCAGTGTCTCTGGCTTTGTGGTGGAAGGAAATGAGGTGGTGAGAGCACTCAGCCCCCTTTTTGGCCTCGCTCTCAGTAGATCATGATGCTGAGAGGAGGGGTTGGAGTTGGGGGCCATGGGAGCACTCTTGCTTACACTACCAGAAAAGACTTTTACCATAAGGCTCAACTTGGTGGCGCAGTACCCATGAATGTGAATATGTAGAGCCATCTCAAGGGACTCCGATTATAGGTAAGTATCCTTCATGTATTTAAAACTGGGCATTGATTTGAACCAAACCTAATCAGGCAACAAAATTTGTGGTTGTACTAATTCTCTCACATAAAAATTGGGTTGATATGATAGTATTAGTAGTAAAACTTTTTTATGACTAGTGATGGATAAACCTACAGAAGAGTCATCTTAATTTGGAGAAGTATCTAAGAATTTTGGAGACTTTTCTGAAATTAATCAAATGTCTTTAATCCAGAAATTAGGCTGTAAATTTCCTAAAATCGTGGTTTCTCTCTAGTTTTCTAGTATTACTTTATATCAGACAATTCAAATATCAAGTGAGAATAGCTTTTCATTGAAAAATTTTAGGTATTTCTGGTTCTAACCCTAGCTCAAAACCAGAAACTGGAGAGCCATGCAGAAATGAGGAGGGGAGAAAAATTAACCACTCATTATAGAATTTACAAAATGATTCAGTGAGCTCTGAAAGGGTTAAGCACACAGTGTTTCTTATTTTATCCCGATACTTCCTCCCGTTCCTACCTATCTATAACACCTTGAATAGTTTATTATAATCATTCCTTGTTATTTTATATCAACCACATGCATGTTGTGTGCTTTATACAGACCACTAAGAGTCACATTTGTAGTGAAATTTTTGTTGAAATGAGTCAGAAGGCACCAAGATTCACATGGGAGTTAACACCAGACTATAGTAAAATAGATAGGCTTTCATTAGAAACTTACTTACACTGGTTTTTATGAGTTTTATTTATCTGTTGTAGCAGGGTGATTGCCCGATCTGGCCCTGAAAGGGGTTAAAGCAGCCCAGTCGAAGGCTGTGGCTGGGGAAAAGCAGCCCAGCAGAGGGCTGCTTCAGTAAGAGCAGCCCAGGGGGTGGACTAATTAGGGTCTAGCTGGCCATTATAAAAGGCTGGGAGCCAGGAGCTGTCAGTCGCTCTCCAGCCTTTGAGGGAGCAGGGCCTGGCTGCCTGAGCTACGGGCACTGAAGGGAGGAACAGTGATGGGGAAGGGGCAGGCTGAGCTGGGGAGCTCAGTCTGTGGCCTGATAGAAAGGCCTAAGAAGGTGCTGGGGCTAGGGAGAGGCAGCTAACCTGAACACCTTTCCTGTGATGACTGGCTGTTACACTCCAGAGGGCTGGGGCTTGACAATGACTGGCAGTAGCCCAGACTGAGGCAAGGTAAGATGAGAGGGTGGGGATTCCCCCAGAAAGGGGAGACCCAGAGATCTGTTGGGGTACTGCCAGGGGGCAGCACCCACGTAAAGGGCCCTGGGGTCCAGGGAGGGACACAGGGGCCCTGCCATGGGCAAGACACAGGCCTGCAGAGGGCGCTCCAGACGCTGGATGAGCTGATTCCCCAGACTGACCAACAGGAGGCGCCACAGGGGTGTGTCATCGCTCTATCACACTTGTATATACCAATCAATAAATATATTGAATAATGAAATGATACTGAAAGACAGACAGTCCAATATGAGGAAATTCTCAGCTGTTGTAAATCAGTGTACTTCCATTGACTTAAATCAGACAGAGAATCAGACCCTAGCAGTTAATGTTGCTATGGTGATTATGTATTGCAGATCACCAGATCTTAGATATATTTATTGATATGCATATCTGTTTTGAGGATGCATTGATATATGCTTGGGTATTTTAAAAAGTAATTTAAAGAAACTCTGTCTGTTCTTCCTACCATTAAGTTGGCAGTAAGTGAGTTTGCTTTACCGAAATCTTCCATTTGTGCTGCAATTCAGTTTGCATAAATCACAAAGAAAATATTTTCTATCCATAAAATTGTCATAGTTGCCAGGATGGATAAAATTATTCTGAGTGCATCACTTTACTTCTTTAGATCTTAAATGATGATAATTTCTTACCTTCTCTTTGCTTATTTACACCTTTATTCCATACATAAATGTAATGTCTCTAAATAGTTTTTGGCATTATCTAAAGTTCTAAGAGACAACGAAGGGACTTTACATGGAAAAAATGGGTTCATTTACACTATAAAAATCCTATATTTTCTTAAATATAGTTTTTACATATGAGAAATCAGCAATTTATTCAAATAAAGTGTAGAGGAGAAAGTGGGTAGGTGGGTTTGATATTTTTTTTTGAACACTTCAAAAATATTTTCCATATGCAAACAACTGCTTTTGAACAAAGTGGTCAGTGACAGTTAATTATAGGAGTGTAGCGTCATCACTTCTCTGCCTAAAAAGCTTGAAGCAGAACTTGCTGAAGTTCCAAATCCAATGGTCTGTAGGGTTGCCTGTAAACTGTTGACTTCTCCTATTTTTTCCTGTTAAACAAAGTCCCTGTGCACTATGCCCTACAGCCAGACTGTGGTGTGCTGTGTTCCTGTCACAGTCCACAAGCCAAATGGGGTTTAATTGGCTTCATATGTGAATGTGATATGGGTATGATTAGTATTATTTGAACCACATAAGCACTTAGAAGCCTCTATCAGTTTAGAGGCTCCATTGCACTATATAGACATATGGTAAGAGACAGTAGTCCCAGAGAGCTTACAGTAGAAAGAGACAAGGTAGTCAAAAGATGTGAAGGGAAACACAGGTAAAGTGATTTGCCCAAAGGGAGTGTTAGCACTGGGATTAGAATTTAGGTCACCTCACTCCCAATCTAGTGCACTGTCCACTACTATACTGCCTCGTGTTATCCCTAAATACACATGGTGTTTCAGGAAGCGGTACCGGTGATTAAAGAGGTAGCACTTTTTGCCTTGGTCAGTACTGAAACAGTGCCCCTTCATGTCATGAGGGAGCTCAGTACTCCTGCAGGTGGATTAAAACTCAAGTATTCTGGGTGGGACTCAAAACTCTGGTCCTAGTCACATATTGTCATTCTTAAACCATAAACTGCTGTTTGTCAGAGCAGTAGCATTCATCTCCATACATTGGGCAAATTCTCGTTTGGTTACTAAATTCTGCCCACCTGAATTCCATCTGCCATTTCAATCAGAAACACCATTTCTCACTTTCAGTCCTTTGCATAGTGGGGCTGCATTTCATCCAGAGGCAGTTGTATTTTAGGCTTTGGTGAAGTGATTCCTGTGCATAGACTATATACCAGATCAATTATATAATGCTTTCGGATTCTTCAGTATAAGAGGCAAGGCTATAAAGAGAGGATCATTATGAGCTTGTGGAGAAGCAACGTGTATGTTTCATCGTATAAAAACTAAAACCGAGCCTTCAGTGAACTTTTCCAATTTCTTACAGAGAACTCCAAAAACCTCCTTTATTACAATGAATCATTGAAGAGGGATTCATGTTTCAATTAGACAGAGTTCAATGGGTTATATGTAACTATTACATTGAAGAGCACTGTCTGGTCCTGACTACTTAGTAGGAATTTATAGAATTGTACCTGTTTTTATAAGCATCAGACTTCTCACATGTTTTATTAGTACGGACCAATAGCTCTTTCACAGGGAGAAGAAGACTTGGTACTTAACGGGATAAAATGTAGAGGGTTTGATTTTGTTTTTTTGGTAACGTGGAAGACCTCGGGCTAAATCCTAGTGCCAAAGAAGTCAGTTAGGAAAGGAAATGTCCTGTGGTTGATCTTTTAAGTGCCACAATTGCTTATGTTTTAAGAACATGGTGATAGGTAAGTACTGAGACACAGAATATGATCAGTTGGTTCCTGACACATAAAATCAAATTAATCCCAGGCATAGATGAGGAGAATGCCATTAAAGGCTTACAACAGGGCTGAATGTGGTCCTTTCTGTCTGAAATTTAGGCCGGAGTGTAGCATTTCGAAAAACTTGAAAAAACCTGCAATGTGGTACGCTACAGTACATGATCTATTTGCTGCTCTGATAGGCCCATTCAACAGCACTGACTACATGAGGGCTAGCTGAGTGCAAAATATGGCCCTATGATTTTGCTCAGCTAACTCTGAGCTTCTGCAAAAAGAACGAAGAGTACTTGTGGCACCTTAGAGATGGAAACATTTATTTGTGCTAAAACCCACTTAATCAGATGTAAAGAGTGGAACATACACTAGGAAGATAGATAGATAGATTAGATAGATAGATACACACTGTTATCTTGATATAATGCAGTCCAGTATAAGGCAAATTCTGATATAACGTGGTAAATGAGAGCTCCGGGGGGGTGTGGCTGTGCACTCCTCTACCTTGATATAACGTGGTTTCACCTATACCGCGATATGATTTTTTGGCTCCCAAGGACAGCGTTATATCGAGGTAGCAGCGTATATACACACAGAGAACAAGAAAAGATGGGGGTTGCAATACCAACTCTAAGAGGCTATATCTCTTCCTACTGTATGTTCCATTCTATACATCTGATGAAATGGGTTTTATCCCACGAAAGCTTATGTTGAAATAAATTTGTTAGTCTCTAAGGTGCCACAAGTACTCCTTATTCTTTTGGCAGATACAGACTGACACGGCTACCACTCTGAAATCTGAGTTTCTGGATATTGTTACACATCCCTGTCATTCTTTACGGAAAACTACATTAAAAGCGATTCATATCACAACAGGCTTTTTCCCAGCCAGCCATCAGCCTTTGCTAACTCCCTGAAAATTAGAGATTCAGGATTTGCGCTGACTTCCCAAGGTTGAGAGAGCAAATCCTCATAAATCCAGACATACCTGGGCATTTTCATGTTCCTTTGTAGATGGGATAGTACACAGGACGTGAGTGACCCCTGGCCTACAGGTTATTATAGAGAGTCAGATGTTTTCTTCTTGATACTCCGTTGTCTTTGATTTGTTTTGGGTTTTTTTAATATCCCTGTTCAGTTTAAACAGCTCTGTCTTGACAGCTGATTCCTCTGTCCTTTCCAGTGACAAAGACGGTGTGTGCAGAGCAATGTGATGGACGTTGCTACGGGCCGTACGTCAGTGACTGCTGCCATCGGGAATGCGCTGGAGGCTGTTCCGGACCTAAAGACATTGATTGCTTTGTATGTTTGGGATTTACCTAATTTCCCTCATCCCACCGGCCACAGTGCAAGTGCTTATGCTTTAATCCATGAAATTCATGATTTTTTCTCACCTCTAATTGAATTGCCTCTGCGTTTCAAGCTTTTATCACTGATGATTTTATCATTTCATATTTTTCCCATTACATTTGCATTACTTATCAGCTTATATTACTCATTAAAAGATTTATGAGATTTACAAATACAGATTGGGAGCCATTTCTATGCTAATCTATGTGATTTTTATCTTTCACTTTTCTAAAATTAGCTTTTATAGATGGTGGGGAATTTTTATAGGAATTTGTCATTACATTTTGGGCTGAAGGGTTCACACACACTACTGTATTTTGCTTTGTAAGTTTTTTGTCTGACGTTCGAGAATACAATTTGGCTTCTAAGTTACAGCTGTTTTTTATGCTTCCTAGACTGTATTTAAACAAATTCACCTAGTCAACTGGGGTGTGCTTCTTAGGAGAAAGAGAAGAAAAATTGCTCCTTATTCACTAAAAGCCAAATGCATACAGTACAGCCTTCAAAAAAAAAAAAAAAGGGAGGGGTGGTTAAAACTCAATCAGTAGCTTAATTTTCTCAAACAGACATTCTCAATATGGCCAAATTCTTTCCAGATGCAGTCAATTAGTGGTGTAACTCAGAAAGCAGTCTTTGCTCCTATTACCAAGGAAAGAAATTCATGTACTGCCATCACATTACCACACAAACACACACACAGTCTGTTAATATCTTCAGTGGAAGCTGGGTACACACCTAAATTTGTCCCAGTTATTTCAGGTCAGGTATTGAACTAACCTACACTGCTAGTTCTGTCTCTGTCATCACTGTGAACTTCTGAGTGTCTTTGGATTGCAGTATAGTGACAGCCATCACATTATTGTAATTATTTATATTACAGCAGCAACTAAAGTGGCCAACTGCGATCGGGGCCCTATTTAACACAGTATTGAAAATGCACATAGTGGGCATCGTTCAAAGTTAACTGGAAGTCCATGGAAGCCCTTATGTTGACTTCAGTGGGCTTTCCATCAGACCCAATAAGAGACAGTCCCTGCCCTCCACAGTCTAACTAGACAAACCAAGAGAGAAAGTATTATTACCCATTTTACAGTTGAGGGGCTTGTCAAGTAACTTGCACAAGGCCACTTCAGAAGTCTGTGGCAGAGCTATGACTTGATCCCATACCTTCCAAGTCCCAATCTATTACTTTAACCACGCACCTATCCTTCCTGAAGTGTTAGGAGGCCATGTATTAGTTACAGTATTATTTCTGTAACACCACAGCACACAGGAGAAAATGTGATTTCTATGGGCCATTGAACACTTCGTATTTTTCTGGAGCTTCTCTGTAGCAATTATGGAAATGCCTGTGCTAACTATCGTGTTAGCACTTTTGTGCTGTTCCAGTGTGAAAATACAAAGGAGCCCAGAGGGATGCCAGGGGCCCTTAGTATAAATGAGAATCAAAGCCTTAGTGTTCATCAGCTTTAGGGTGACCAGAGAGCAAGTGTGAAAAATTGGGAGAGGGGGTGGAGGATAATAGGAGTCTACATAAGAAAAAGACCCAAAACTGAGACTGTTCTTATAAAGTCGGGACATCTGGTCACTCTAATCAGCTTTGAGAACTACTCATTTCCTTCCTATCATGTGATGGGATAGAAGTAGTATCCTTTTGGGCTATAGAGGGGAACACGCAGAGACACTGGATCAACATCTTGGAGAAAATGTAGCTATTTACTTTTTAATTGAGATGTACATCTTGATTTTTCCCTGTGTGTTTTTTTGTTTGTTTGTTTTGCTTTCATATGCATCTTGGGCACATTTAGAAGCAAGTGCTGTAAGTTTTGCATATGTCAGTGAAACAATTAAGAGTGTACACAAAGTTTTACTGTCATAAATTAAAACTTCCTGAGTCTTCTAGATTGGTTTTTAATAGATTCTTCCTGGAAAGTATCATCTCTTTGAATAATATATCATCGGTGCGCCTCGTTCTGATTATGCATTTACTAAGTCATCACCAGAGGATTGTCATGTTTGTGATGAAGTACTTGCTAAGACAATAGTGTATGTAGAAAATGTGCTGAGGAAACACAGTAAATGAGTATTCATTAATAAACAAAAGTACAGTTCATGATGCATTAAAAAATCCTTTGGCACATTATGGCAGCCTCTCAAAGCCTGTAACAATATTGTGTTGTAAAAATGTTTTTAATGTTGCTGGGAAAGTTTCTTCTGTGCTCCTCCACCCACTGGCATTCAATATCCTGTGCATTCACCTGTGAAACAAGCCAATACCCATTCTGTGCATAGCTGTTTCATTGTATTTACACACATACAGTAATGATGTTCTCAGACCAGGGGTGAAAATAAATCTGGAGTGGAGACATGATTCTCCTTTTAGGGCCTGATCCAGCCATAGAAGTTACCTTTATTGGGAATTAACTAAATCAAATGCACCGATTCTGGTGAATTAATCCTAGAGCTGTACAATGACTGTTTTGAATACATGGTTCTATCTAACCAAAAATGGCAGGTTGAGTTTAGATTGGTTCCCATGATCCTCTTGAACTGACAGCCTAAGAACTCCATCCAAGGATGATGATTTCATCCTGACTCTCCCTGGTGGGCCCTCTCCCTTCCATAGCACTTATATCCCCTTCTAGTCTTCTGGGGGAAGGGTATTAGCACCCTCTCCCTTCCTGAAACCTTCAGATATGGCCCAGCTGGCCCCATCCTCATCCCATCTCTGTGATGCCTTCTGAGGAAGCTCAGGCCCTGGACTAAGGTAAGGGCTTTTAGAAGAGGCAGCGGAGCCCAAAGAGCCTTGCTCAGTCTTCCTGCTTTTGAGTGTGAGAGGAGTGCCCTGAAGTTCCTCCCTAGGTATGGGGACTGTGACCCTTCTTGCTAGCTTTTGAAGAAGCAAGACAGAGAGACGAACCAGCTGTCTATTCGCTGACCAGAAGGCTGTATCCCAAAGCCAAAGAGGGGTTGAGGTAATTAGGCTGCTGGAAGATATATAAAATCACATGGGGAAGCACAATCCTGTTGCCAAGATTGCCAACCGTACAAGGAGGATCCTGGGGCAGGATTGGGGTGACCTCCACTGGCCCGAATCATTTGCATAAACCTTTCATGTAAAACTTGAAACCAGACAGGATTTTTCTAATTTGAGAGTTTTGCTGTCAGCATTTCTTATCAGCTGTAACTGATACAATAGGCACAATATAGAATGGTAGAGAGTGAAGAAATCAGTGTTTTCTCACATATCTAGATACAAGTCTTGCATAGT
The DNA here is from genome assembly GCA_007922305.1 of Dermatemys mawii. Lineage (NCBI taxonomy): Eukaryota > Metazoa > Chordata > Testudines > Dermatemydidae > Dermatemys > Dermatemys mawii. The sequence goes on from ML677340.1 coordinate 1,335,464, forward strand.
CCGTTTATATTTTTCCCTACGTTCATCTACTCGTTTTATCCACACACCACTTCTCACGTCAGGGTCTTGTCCTCTGTCAGTGATGTATGGTTGAGCATGAATATTGAGTCCTATTTTCCGTTCCTAATGTGTGAATTAACTGACCTGGTTCCATTTGCCACTTAGGAAAATGACCCCCTCCTGTGCTAGCTCAAAGGAAATACTTATCCTCATTGCTGTCTAATTGGGAGTTTCAGTCCCTCTGTTGAACTGTGCCAGGAGAGATCAGAACATTGGCCCTCCTCAGCACCGCTCATTAACATGTGTTCAGCCAGGATATGAGCAGCTTAAGTAGCTGTACACTGTTGTCAAAATTGGAGCTGCCTGTCAAGTTTGCCATTAGCTGATGGCTAATAGTAAGAATAAAGATGAAAAAATATAAGGCTTCCCTTTTAGAAGATGTATTGACATCAAGTTACATTTAAACTGAAAATGTTTGTATAGGTTCAAAACGAATTGCTCAGGGCTTTGGACATATTCATGTTTTAATAATAATAATAATATCTTTAATAATATCTTAAGAAGAAACTTAAGTGGGTAAACACAGACAAGGAAAAAACAATGTTGTCCATCCATTATAATTGCAACAATGCCTTTGTCCTGCTCTGAAGTAAATCAGTTCAAAAGGAGGAGTGGCGTGATCAACTTGCTTCCTTGTCTTGCAGGCCTGCATGAATTTCAATGACAGCGGAGCCTGTGTCACTCAGTGCCCCCAGACGTTTGTCTACAATCCCATCACCTTCCAGCTGGAGCACAACCACAATGCCAAATACACCTACGGAGCTTTTTGTGTCAAAAAGTGCCCACGTAAGTTACACGACTGCTGCCTTTTTCACATTGCTGCTGACGTACAAGCTATGTAACTTTACATGAAGAAAACCCTTTTAAGATATCATTGCTAAGCAATATTAAGTTAAGAGCTAAGTAAATAGTGTAATAGCGCCAGGTATGCTCTTTGATAGTAATACCTGGAATTTTTGTGTGTGTGTGTGTATATATATATATATATATATATATAAAATCAAAGAGAGTGACATTTTGGGACGCTGTTCTAAAAATGACCTGAACTAGAGCCAAAGGGGGCGAAAAGACTTAAGTGTCTTTCAGTTTTTATGACTAACACTTATTATATTGATGTTCTTATTTGGGCTTTGGTAACCTTAAGAAGTATCCTTTATTGCAGAAATCTGTACTAAATGAAAAAGATTGTATAAAGGTCGAAATTCTGGATTCAGCAAAATAACTTGTTTCTACAAATTATATGCATGATAGACATTAATTAACTAGGAGGATATACAGACATTCTCTTTCCCCAAAAAAGATGAAGTCTAATTAGTTCTGATCTTTCTTCCCCAAATTTAGGAATAAGTCACTAATTTTGTAACCCACCTTTTCCTTAAATTCGAGTGTTTAATAATTCACTATTCCAGTTTGGAGTTATCTCTAACTATAAAGGTACAGTCTTACTTTATACAGTACAATACAGACTACACAGTACAAATTCTGAACATAATCCTTAAGGCATTTGGAAAAGCACTGTCATATTTTGAGAAGGGTAGTCTATCCTGTTCTGTCCTGTTCTATTCCAGTTCCTATTCTGGGCCCATGGCCAGGGTAGCTGAGTTTTTTCATCAATTTTCCCCCCATCTTGTTACTGTGCATCCTTTGACGATGCAGCCAAATTTAAAATGTATCCTGGTCTAAAATCTTCATTATGATGGAATTAAGGTGTCTGTTTCTTAAAGGAATTAAATTTTAAAAGAATGCTGAAATTAACAAGGCAGACCACCAAGCACCACTCCCATAGAAGGTCTTCCTATTCCACTCTAGAAACATCTTCCCTCCATTGAAACCCCAGGATTAGAGCTAGGCACAATTACTTGCAATTAATTGTTTTAAAGATAATATTCTGGCAGTTTCAATTAATATATTCTAAATCAGGGAATGGCAACCTTTCAGAAGTGGTGTGCCGTGTCTTCATTTATTCACTCTAATTTAAGGTTTTGTGTGCCAGTAATACATTTTAACATTTTTAAAAGGTTGCCTACCCCTGTTCTAAATGATTCATTCAACCACATGTACCTAAGGCCCACCAACTTTACTTTTGGTGCCTACAGGAACTAAGAATCAACACAAATCTCTTCATCTTTTTCTTTGTGCACCAGACACCTTTCTTTGACATTGCCTTCTCTCACATAACCACGCAGCTCTCTGTGTGAGAGAAAGCCACGTGCACTCATAACAAAAATCCAAACAAAACACACACATTGCCCTGCACACACATCTGCCCCGGGGAGAGGATGAGCGAAGACCCATGAGACAGATATTAATCATGTTGCTTAATACACTGCTGGAAAGGCCCGGGGATACTAAAATGATCAGCATAGTGTAAAGACCTCTATAGATTAAGTGGAGATTAGTGTCATTTCACCTGTACCTGGAAGGCCTTCTTCTTAGCCTATAGGGAAGAGGGCTGGTTTCATGGTGAGTTGACACGTGTTATAGCCCAAGGTTAGGAAACCTATGGCACGGGTGCCAAAGGTGGCACGTGAGTTGATTTTCAGTGGCACTCACACTGCCAAGGTCCTGGCCACCAGTTTGGAGGGTTCTGCATTTTAATTTAATTTTAAATGAAGCTTCTTAAACATTTTTAAAACCTTATTTACTTACATACAACAATAGTTTAGTTCTATATTATAGACTTACAGAAAGAGACCTTTTAAAAACATTAAAATGTATTACCAGCACGCAAAACCTTCAATTAGTGTGAATAAATGAAAGATCAGCACACCACTTCTGAAAGCTTGCTGACCCCTTATAGCCTTCAGTTTCATCTACCCATGTTTACAGAAAGTCCTGACCCTCAGTTCCAGGGCTTTTTTGCAGTTGGCTTGCTAATTATTGTGTATATGCTGCACAGCTCTAATCATGGCATAAAATTAGATGCAAGTTTATTCGGCACCATTAAAATCTTAGCAATTATCACGGTGTAGAATTTACCGCTACTGTGGTATTCTGTATAAAGGAAATGGGGAAAACCATAATCATTGTGGTAACAATTAATAACTGTGACTCTTAATATCAAGTACTAAATTCTTCCACTGTTACTTACATTAAGTAATAGCATACTCTAGGAATAGCCATTGGTTTCAGCAATATCTCCATTATGTTAATAGTACCAAATATACTTGCAGTCTATGGAAACAAAAGATAGCTGGCATATAGGATATTTTCCCCCAAAAAGTCTAAGATAACTCATTCTCTCTTGATAGTCTCAGGTACTTAAAGTCAGCAACTCTTCATTAGTTTTTCTTTCCACAGTATGTTTTTTCTCAAGGTGCTGTATATCAGGACACATGGGTATTGTAGGCATGCATGTGATTTCTGTGTAAGTTCTTCAGGCAGATATCTGTCCTTTGCTGTATTTGCAGTAGTTGGATTTGAAAGGGGATGTCAGTATTTTCAAAACATTTTTCGAAATGATATTGGGTAAAATTGTCATAAATGATTGCATGATGTAAGCGCCTATATCTTATTTTTAGAGGTGACACGGGCACTGAGGAGAATTGGTCTCTATAACTTTCAATGGGACTTAGGGTCCTAAGGACTTAGGAGCTCATGAATATTTTACCCATCATTAAAATGCTCAAAGCAATAATTAACTCGTACTGATTTTCAGAACCCTCCAAATCATGTCCCAGTATTACTTAATATACTGGCTTGTATTTGAGCACTGCACTATTTCTTTACAGATAACTTTGTGGTAGATTCCAGCTCTTGTGTGCGTGCCTGTCCCAGCTCCAAGATGGAGGTTGAAGAAAATGGTATAAAGATGTGCAAACCCTGCACTGACATTTGTCCTAAAGGTAGGTTATCATTTATTATAGCTTTGCTTGAATTTACTCTGCACTCTAGTAGAGCAAAGCAGGATATTACTTTTAAATGAAATGTATTCATGAATAAGTTCTAGGATATTGAACATAGAACAGTAATGGCTACAATGAGAAGAGTATTCCAAAAGATAACATGATGCAGGATTATTGCTGGACCGTGGTAATATGGTCAAAAGGCTCATTTCTTCTTTGGGAAAAGTAGTGATAGTTTTTGGCCATTTGAGTGGAATAGACCTGTAGGTTTCTGTTATTAGTGGTGGCTGGAATTTGCTAACATTCACTGGTTTGAAAACTTATCTTTTGGAAACTTTCAGGACCACTTCCAAAGCCCTGATTCTTCTCTACCTTTATTGTCATCTTTGTGGGATGTCCCAGAAACCTGCTAGTACAACTTCTGGGTTTCTGCTCTCTCAAAGCAGAGACCTGAGGTTCTCCTGCCTTCTCTCTGAATGGCTTTGAGAGACAAGAGACCCTCTCCTTTCCCCCCAGCAGCATTGATGAAATATATAAATCCCTCCTCTGCCTTACCAGGAAGCTTCCACTTGGAAACATGAGACACTTTGCCTTCCCAACAGCTCTGTGTCTATGGGAGACTTGAGGTTTCTCCCTGCTATATGGAGGTTTCAGCAGCAATGGGAACAAAACACTGCCAATTTTCCTTACCATGAACTTGTGTCATAACTGGGGAGATGCTAGCGAGCTCACAGACAGCCACACAAAATCTGGTCCAATCTGCAAACAGTTACCCCACACAGGGTGTCATGAAACAGACAAACTCAAGGATTTCTGCCTTATGCTGATCGATACAACTAGCCTTACCACATTCTACACTGAATGCAAAAGTCATCTACACAACTTTCCCGCAGTTACATCTCTTTCCCACATAGGCACATGTGCATGTACACACCATTTTCCATTCAAGTTCTTACTCAGACCTGTTGGAAAGGACAGAAATTACTGATGTCATTTGAAGACCTCGGAGGGGCTCAGATGCTTTGCTGGTAGATGCCCCTGTTAGAGCCTAGTTAGACAAGTAGATGGATATGTTGCCTTGTTGTGTAATCTAGGGTACTGGATGTTCCTATGTGCAGTGTATACCCCAGAGCATGCAAGGTTTGAATTAAGTGGGCATAAGGACCCTTCAGGGAAGTTTCTAGCACTATTGCCCCCTTAGGAAAGATACAACAGCCAAATAATGATGCTAAAAGGGTAAGAGTCTTATCAGGCCCAGTTGGTATGTCAGCTGAACGGTGAGAGGGAATAAAGACAAGACTGGCACTTCCTGCCTAAAAGTCTATATCACAAGTACTCAGCCATATTTTTTGAGGCTTGGGAAGTTTGTCCTCGTGTTCATTTTGAGAGGTGGGCAACGGCCCTAACTGATCCTTGTTTTACCAGAACCATTTCGCCCATCTCTGAAGAAAATGAAAGTTCAGGTGAATAAGGAGCAAACATTTATTGATTCATTTCATCTTGTTGTGAGTTGTTTTCATGGGGTTCTTGTTTTGGCAGCATGTGATGGCATCGGCACGGGGAGTTTGATGTCAGCTCAAACTGTTGACTCCAACAACATTGACAAGTTCATAAACTGTACCAAGATCAACGGGAACCTGATCTTTCTTGTCACTGGGATTCATGGGTGAGCACTGACACATTTTTGCACAGTATGTTATGGGGTAGGGACAGAACTAGCTGTGGACACTTCTGATTTGTATGGTTGTAGGAATGCCTGACTAAATAGAAGCCCTGAGATAAACTGGTTTTGTGCTCACTTTTTGAAGTGCTAGTACTGCCAGCTTGGTTCTCACATTCAGCTTTTATGAAACAAAGGATAAGAAAAAAAGTTTGTGCTGGGAAAAGGAAACACAACTGGTTCATATGTTCAGTTTAGGAGATGCTGGCTGCTGGATTCGAGTGACAGCAGGTCAGGGGTTATGAGGAGAGACGTTCACTTCCACTGATTTTCTTGTCTTGAACTAAAAATGGGCCTAATCTGCAAAATGCGGATCCAGATCTGAGGGCAGACACTTAATTGATTTAAATGGCCATAGCTCCTTTGCCTATGACAATGCACAGCAGCTGAAGATCTCCTCCCTCCCCGCCCCGGACTTTGAACATAAGATAAGATATGGCTGTGAAATGTGCATTCAAGTTTGTATTGCAAACACCCACAATGCTCAAGTGGGTTGTATCCAGTGTGTTTCGGTTCAGACATATCTGTACCTTGAATCCTTCCAAGCGTTATGAAAGATTCAGAAACAACTATACAGAGAGAGCGAATTATAAGAACCAAAGTTTGAGCTGGTTATATTTTGCTTCAGGAAGGTGTACGAAAGAATTAACCAACACTTTAGATTATAGACTAACTTGTTTTTGGAGTATGGAGATTATAGACTAACAGATGTTTTAGTCTATAAGGTGCTACAAGACTCTTTGTCGCTTTTGCAGATCCAGACTAACACGGCTACCCCTCTGATACTGGGCAACCTTTCAGAAGTGGTGTGCCGAGTCTTCATTTATTCACTGTAATTTAAGATTTTGCATGCCAGTAACACATTTTAACATTTTTAGAATGTCTTTTTCTATGAACCTATAATATAGAACTAAACTATTGTTGTATGTAAAGTAAATAAGGTTTTTAAAATGTTTAAGAAGCTTCATTTAAAATTAAATTAAAATTCAGAGTCCCCCACACTGGTGGCCAGAACCCGGCAGTGTGAGTGCCATTGAAAATCAGCTCACATGCTGCCTTTGGCACTCAAGCCATAGGTTGCCTACCCCTGCTTTAGATTATGTTCTGGTGCCCCATTTGGTCACCCTTAAAGTCAACAGTTAGCACTACTGATGTCACCTTTTATGAATGGGCATCATTTCCCAATTGAAATGCCTCCTGGGGAAAGAAATTCTCTGTTTAGATATAGGCGACCTATACTGCAGCTAGTAGTTTTTTTCACATAGCCTTCCTTCCATCCTGAAACGATTTTCTTTGGTAAGGCAAAATATGATTAGCTCTCCTTTTTAATTCAGCCCTCACGTGGGCATCAATCATCAGCCAAGGTGAATTAAGGTGCCACTTTGCTGAAGTATAACTGTATCCATTATAAAGAATAGATAGGTTAGCACAGTCAAGCATGTGGAAACATTGCTGTTATGACTATAAGTACTTCGCTCTTATGAGTGTAATTTCTTTCTTTGATGTATGGTAATAACAAAAAATATTCAATTATTTCTGCCACTACATAGCTTTTAAATATTTACACCAGATCTGTAGGTTCCTTAAAGTTTTCAGAATCAGATGTTGAGAACTGAGATCTAATTATGGTTCCCATGCCAAATGGATGCTTATGACTTTGCCGCTGCATGGGAAAAGCATGGTGGACAACACTACGGCAAAGAATTTGAAACAGAATTTTGACATGACTCATAGTGGTGGATTTTTCCATAGTGTTCTGTGTGTTCTGGTATGCAGAAAAAATCATAATGGCCTGTATCAGGATGTATCTTTCAGACTGCCCTTAGGAGTGAGGCAAAAGAAGCCTGATTCCATAATATTTGTGTTTGTTATGGGGGAAATTGTAGTGCACTGTCACCTACAACACAACCCAGAGCACATTGAGGTCAGTATAAAGACTCCATGGGAATTGGATCATGACCCTAGAGCTTGATGATGATAAAACAGGGAAGTTAGAGTTCGACTGTGTAGATGGACTTATCTCTCGCAGCAGGGACTACAGTGTGAAAGGTTAATGTAGCATGGGATAAAGCAGGCCTGCACAACTCGGAAAGCAGCGAGGGCCATATTACTGCAAAAAAGCCAGCTGCGGGCCGAAAAGCCCCGCCCTCATCCTCTTCCCCCAACCCCACTGCTTGGCTTGCCCCACCCCTACTCACCTTCTGCGGGCCGCACAGTGAGCGTGTGCGGGCCGCATGTGGCCCCTGGGCCGCATGTTGTGCAGGCCTGGCATAAAGCATAGGAATGGATAAAGAACCAGGTGCAAGTGATTCAAAGAAGTACTGCTGCAGACTTGGGGAATCACTGAAGAGGGTCACCCAGGAATCAACGGTCACACCTCACACTTTTAATATGTACAAGTGACCGATCAAGGAGGCTGCTATACATTTGTTAAACTCACATGACAGAAGGAAGGTTAGAAAACGCAAGAATGGCAGCAAGAAAAATAGTGTGTGCTTTAGCCAATGCATTCAGTGAAATGTAATGTTGAGTATTTTTAGGGTATTAGCTGAAAAAACGTAAAGCAGAACTGTGAGCTGTGCTAATGAATCTCTATAGCATCAAGCAAGAAGTTGGGGCAAAAATGACCTTGGAATAAAATCATATTCTCTGAAAAAGGATCTAAATCATGGGCTAGAAATAAGAGACAAGCAAGACATCTAAAATATATTGCTGTGCTGGAACAATGAAATACAAGTGTGTGCCATTCATGTTGACACCATACCATGTTCTCATCAGTGTCCTGCATGAAAAGAAAAATACCAGTCTTAAGCAGCACAGAGGACTTAATCTTGAGCGTTACATTGGAAATAGGCCATAGATCTTGAAAAGAACAGGCTGGAGAAACATGCATCATTTTGGAAAAAAGAAGAGCTCAGAGAATGAATTCAAGTAACTTTATAGTGGGGGGGGGATTTTTTTGTTTGTTTAAATTTATTAAATTTTACAAAGTGTATTTACAGAAAGGAAGTTACAAGAGCAGGAACAACTTGCAAAATAGAATTAAACAAAACAGTACATTAAATAGATTGACAGTGTATTGCAATAATAATCAAATTCATATTTGCCAATCACAATTTTAAATAAGGAAGTTGTTTCCGTGAATGCATAAATTCAGGATGAATTCTAGCCTATTCTCTTTAGAAATGTATGCTCTCTCATATTTCAAGTCATAGGAACTAAGAGTCTGTGGAGAATGGGATATTAAGAGGAGTTTTTACAGTGGTGGAGAATCATTTTAATTGCAGAGGTTATTAAAAGTGGGTATTTTTTTAAATACTTTGCCTAATGAAGTACAAGATGCTTGTTTGTATTTTACCCTCAATTGGTGGGGAGTTGATTGTTAGCTATCTAAATAGTATTGGCTCTTTGATTAATAGATACATTTAGTATGCTACTCTTCCCTTTTCTAGAGCAGCTTTGTAAAAATATTGCATCTCTACTCTTTTGATTCAGTTGTTACTTTACCAGACCTGTTAAAATAAATAGGGCCTAGTCAATAGTACATGGACGTCAATGGATGTTACCTTTCCATTAACTTCAATAGGCTTTGGATAATGCTCATAGTCTTTGTCAGTGTTAATATATGGCTTCTCCTTAAGTGTATGAGTGAAGTGAACTTCATTAATGCATGTGTGTACAATCTGGCATTCAGTCTGAGACCGAGAAAGCATTGGCCGAAATACAGAATGAGACACCTTTATAGTCCAGAGGTGGTACTGGCTGCAACGTCTGGAAGCTTTGTAGTTTTAAAATAAATAGTATGCCTTGAGAAAAAATGTCACTGAAACCAATTCCATAATCTCACCCTAAATAATGATTAATACTTAACCACAGACATGGGGGTTGGAATTCAGGAATGGAAATTCATAGAAAAAGATACTGTGACAAAGTTCCTCCTCCACGTTGGTGGGTCCTGCGCTTATTGGCGGATTTGCTTGCCTCAGAGATTCACGGTAGCCCCCAATTTGGCCACTTTTGCCATGGCTCAAACCTGCTGTTCGCTCTGCTGACCTCATCACTGGCTAGCATGGGGAAAAAGAGGAGAACAATTCCCACAGTCTCTGCTGACCCACCTAGTGGGTCAGGGAACAGGCCAGAGACCTTCCCCTCTGGTGAAACCCACAGTCCAGATCAACTCCTCTGGTATCATGTAGGGAGATGAGGGCGGGGGGATAGAGGGGAACCTGGGCTCGCCCCTGCTCTGGGTTCCAGCCCAGGGTCCTGTGGATTGCAGCTGTCTAGAGTGTCTCCTGTAACAGCTGAGTGACAACTACAACTCCCTGGGCTACTTCCCCATGGCCTCCTCCCAACACCTTCTTTGTCCTCACCATAGGACCTTCCTCCTGTTGTCCGATAACTCTTGTACTCCTCAGTCCTCCAGCAGTACGCCTTCCCATTCTCAGCTCCTAGTGCCTCTTGCTCCCAGCTCCTCACTGACTGAAGTGAGGTCCTTTTTAAACCAGGTGCCCTGATTAGCCTGCCTATCCTCATTGTTTCTAGTAGCTTCTCAATTGGCTCCAGGTGTCCTAATTAGCCTGCCTGCCATAATTAGTTCCAGCAATGTCCTGATTGTACTGGAACAGCCCATTATCTTACTTAGGGAAAGGGGACCTGCTTAATCTGCGGCTAATGTGCCTTCTGTCACTCTTCTGTAGCCATCTGGCCTGACCCTGTCATAATGCCCAGAGCAGTTTGTGCAAAGCATGTTTAGAACACTGTAGAATGTATCCCCACCAGAAATTCTGGTGATGGGGTATTTCCAGGACTGGTTCGTTACCACTTTCCAAGAAGGGTGTATTAAAATAAGTATGAGGCTAGCTGGGGCACAAAGTTCTTTGTGTATGACACAGGGTCCTCTAGCCTCCCCTGTGTCCTGTGGACTGGTTTCTCCAAATTAATAAAGGTTTCCACACCTTTTTTTGGTGCTTTCCAAGTGCTCTTTATTTACGGTGCAGTTCCTTGGTTACCGTGCCAACAAAGTGCTCCCCTTGTCCCCCAACAGATACCTTCTCTGCCCTGGATCTACAGTCTCCAGAGTCTTGAGGCAGTATGCCCTCAGTGAGGAGACAGCGCAGACCTCCTGTCCTCCTCCTGGCTTGCCTCCAGACTGAGTCTTTTCTAGCCCTCTCAGCTCCCAGTCCCAGCTGTGCTCGTTTAGCCCAGCCTAGTGCTGCGTGCTAGTCCTCATTAGGGCCCGCAGCTGGACTCCCTGCTGGTCAGTCCCAGCCTCTACCCCTGGCCCTTCTGCCCGAAAACAGGGTTTAGCCTGCAGGGGCAAGGCAATCTTGGGGTTTTTACCCTAGCCCTGCCACAGTGTATTCTTACGATCAGAAGGTACAAAATGAAGGAAGCTATCAATAGGTGCATCAATAAGTGCAGGAATGAAGGAAGCTATCAATGAAGGAATGAAGCTATCAATAGGTGCAAAATGAAGGAAGCTATCAATGGAAAGTTGGCCCTTGCAGTTCCAAGTTAGTGAACTGCAGCTCACTTGGTCTCTAGAAGTCCCAGAGTAGGACAGTTTAGTTTGATAAAGGCACTGGTGCATGAGAGGTATTCATTTAGGGCCTTTTTAAAATATTAATGGAGTTCAAAAGAAAAATTATATTTCTATGCTGCATCCTCAAAACTTGTCATCTTTTTTGACGAGAGCCCCACATTGCTAAATTTAAGTGTTCAATATTTCTGTGATCTGCTGGGACTTAGGTTAAGTTTCCAGAACTCATTTTACTCCTGCTCACCTGGAAATGCTCTCGGTAAAGGTTAGAAGTGACCCCCATTACTTTGTCACTGCTCTGAATTCTGAGGGCTTGTCTCCAAAGGCAGCATGTTCGATTACCCCTGTATACCAATCCCAAGCACCACGTCTCTTGGAAGGGCAAATAATGACATGTTGTGAATGCATACCTCACCTTTTCTGAGGTTGCCTTCCACCTCAGGGATGTATTTTTGTTTTAAAATAATAGAATGCAAACATTCCATAGCACAGTATTACACAAGAACCTCTCCTTGTACTTCTGAAAAACTTTGTTCAGATCAGCATTTTCATGTAAGTATTCTCTGGAGGGGTGATGGTGTAATCAAGTTTACATTAAGGGGGTACCTTTCAGGAGAATGTTCTCTTACTGTCTTTTATTTGCTGATAGGCAAAGGGTCCTGAAATAAGACAACTCCAGCATTGTCTGCACTAGCACATGCTGGCCAAGATTTCTAAAGTTGTTTTGGGCAGCTGAATTTTGGGTGGCAAACTTGAGAGCCTGGAGAAAGCCTGATTTCCAAAGAGGGTGGGAGTGTGGCACTTTTTGATAATCAGCTCTTTGCGGTTTGATTTTCATGAGCATAGGTATTTCCCCAAACATTTTAAAGGTAATGAGCACTCCCTCACCTTCCATAAAACTGAACTGGAAGATGCTGGGCTCAGGACTCCTGGGGAAACACCAAAGGCTCACGAAGTTAATGAATTGAAAAAAAATTAGTGTGTTTGCTACCTAAGAGCAAGGTGCTGCTATTCCGAATACTACTATTATATAACGTACTTTCATAAGCCTGCTCATTTTACATTCAGCTCATTATAGTGTGTCCTTCTAATTTTCCAGAGACCCCTATCACACAGTTGCAGCAATGGACCCAGAGAAATTAAATATCTTCCAAACAGTCAGAGAGATAACAGGTAATTCACATTTGTGATCCGACATCATTTGGCCTCTTTACTTATTTTGCATTTGCCATTTGTTTATATTTAAAGGACACATATTTTTAACTGACTATGTCACGTTTGATAAACATTTAATGCTTCAGTATCAGTTGTTGCTTACAAGTACATATTGTTTGTTCTTATTAATGTGGAATGTCGTCTAACTCTGGGGTTCTGAATCTAGCAAATACAAACAGGTCTCAGGAGGTCAGGACCTTGTTTCAAGAAGGAGATCCTGGTTAGATACAAGCAAGATGGGAGGAGGACTTTGGGGGACTCATAAAGCAGTTTCTGTGATTGCGATGATGAGATACTTGCTAACATGTCTGGCTTTATCTCCTTCAGGTTTCTTGAATATTCAGTCATGGCCCCCAAACATGACAGATTTCCGTGTGTTTTCCAACTTGGTTACTATAGGTGGAAGAGCCCTATATAGGTAAGATGTGCTTTTCTCTATTTATGTAATAACGTATATTGTGCTATCACCATTCAAAGACTAATATATGCATAGCATAGAATGTAAAGTCCTTCATGAGGACCAATTACATAATCACTTAGCATATTTCTCGATTACCAGTGTATTCACTAACACTGGATACTTGGACTAGCAGCTTTACACTGTGCAAACGCTATTGACCCTGTTAATTATGTGGCTTTAAAAATCATTACTTCTAGGGTTCCTGCCATGGTAATCAACTCATTATCCTCAAAATACCATTAATGATAGAATGTGCAGTGGACAGAATCTGCTATTCATGTTCCAGATCTTTGACTCATACAGCAATAGCTTTGAAGATTATGATTTCTGACAAATACAGTGTTTCATTGTAAGGAAATATCACCTTTGAATGTGTTGACTCAGATGCTGTTTGCATCTCTTAGTACGCTCGTGATACTGTACGTATTGTTTCTTACAAGGCAACAGAAGAGAAATACAGGGATGATCACTGAGTTGTCCCCATTAGCATTACAGAATATAACAGTTCGCCAGTTCCACTTTTACAAGTGATGTTTTGATATGAAAGCTAATGTGCAGAGATTGGTGTTGGAGGGAAACAAATGTAGTAAGAAATAATGGGGGAACGAAACAATATATCTATATGATATATGCAGCAACCCCTTGCTCCAGGTTGAACAAAATGTAGTAAATCAGTCCAGGGAGTCTGCTGATATCAGAAACAACAGCCCAAACAGATTATGAATAGAAAGGAAACCTTGAGATTGAATTACAGCCATGTATTTGGTTTTGAAGTAGCGATTTTCATTTAGAGCATCTGGAAAACAATTATAATCATTAAAATAAATGAATTAATCTAGAGAATATCCCAATTTTTGGCTTCACTAATTTTCAGCAGTAAAATAATGTACATCATCTCCTCCATGTCACACAGGGAACTCACGCTCTTTCTATGAAGAAGAAGGGAGATAACCAGATACTTTGATACAAGAAAAAAAACAAAAAACAAATCCTAGAAAGCATTCTGGAGGAATTTCCTTGAAAATAATAATTTCCTCCCAGATTGTTATCGCTGGCATTAATGTCACTCGTGAGAGAGGACTTTTGCACATTCTGTGGGACTGCATCATTCTCTTTTGTTTACAGCCTCTCCCAGTTTTATCCCCTTCCCCCATTTTTTTAGAAACCTACCTTCCTTTTCTGCAGCTGTCAGCATAGCACTTGAACTCAAAACAACTGTCTTTTGTGCGACAGAGGCCAGGTCACCGCTATAAACCTCGGGAGGGTGGGAGTGTGAGCACCACAGCTTATAATATCATACTCCGATAGCACAGTCACTCTCCACTAGACAAGTCAGCAAGGCTGCTTTGTGGTCTCTTATGCTCAGTTCTTCCACATGCTCATTTGCTGCTTTACAGCCCCGTAACTATACTGACCTGCTATGAATCTTTGAACCATGCTGTGTGTATATGGCATTGGAAGCTCTTGAAACTCGACTCCCTTCTTGAGTTGTCCTTTATTAATGTTCCTTTTAGGTAAGATACGCCATTGTCACTTCACGCATGGGATAAATCCCACATTTTAGGGCTATTCACTGCTTATGTTTGCTCCCCCAGTGGCCTTTCCTTGCTCATCCTCAAGCAACAGGCAATTACCTCTCTGCGGTTCCAGTCCCTGAAGCAGATCAGTGCAGGCAACATCTACATCACTGACAACACCAACCTGTGTTACTATCACACCATCAACTGGACCAGCCTCTTCAGCACTTCGAACCAAAAGACAGTGATCCACCAAAACAAAAAGCCTGAGAACTGCAGTAAGTACTTCTGCTCAATGCATGCATTTCATTTGTGATGGGTTTGCGGCTGTATCCATGGAACAAGTGGGATACGTACGGTCGGCCAGATTCCCAACTGGTGTCACTCTGTATTCAGCAATGCCAGTGGAGTTACATCAATTCACACTAGCTGAGGATCTGACCCAGCCTGTCTCTGATGAGATTTATAGGCAATTACAGTGCCTCCGGATGTGAGCAACTGGAAAACGAGAATGCTGCTAGCTCACCTCGTTTTGGCTCTGGGATACTTTGAACTTCCAACTGTTGGAAACCCAGTTTCACAATTACAATCTCTAAAGTAATCAATGTGAAGTGAAGGCAGGGGTCCTGAAAAGGTGTTCATTTGGCAGCACTGAACATTGTAGTCCCACCAAAGTGCCTCAGACTTACAGGGTAACATCTAGGAATATTTGGATGACTTAGCTCTGGTCTACACTAGTGCAGGGCAGGGATCAATCTAAGATACGCAACTTCAGCTATGAGAATAGCGTAGCTGAAGTCAGCATACTTAGATCGACTTACCGTGGCATCTTCACAGTGGTGAGTTGACTGCTGCTGCTCCCCGGTCGACTCCACTTGCGCCTCTCGCAGAGGTGGAGTACAGAAGTCAACGGGAAAGCACTCGGGGATTGATTTATCACGTCTAGACTAGAGATGATAAATCGACCCCCAATAGATGGAGCACTACCCGCCAATGCGGTGGGTAGTGTAGACCTGCCCTTAGTCTCTTCCATACTCACTCCTTTCTGTCCTAGACCTCTCTGATAACGTTACCAATAGGGTGCTAATTAGTGCTGATAGAGTGGCATGTCTGTTAGTAACCAGATTAAGGCCACTGCACCGGTGTGACAGACCACACGACCATGGCTACACTGAAATTAGGGCCAGGAATTTGCATGAAGACAGTCACACCCTGGCATTCATACAATTCATTGTAAGCATCTGCTAGTGCACTCGCAAGAGATCAGCTTCATTAAATTACTTCAGCCTTTAAGTGACATTTTCTGGATTTATGCCTTGACCAGCCTGAAATGGTGCACTTGTGCTATGTGCACTCTTAGACTGTTCGACCGTGGCCCTTCTTTGTGTTTCTCCAGTCTCATGGCTCTCCCTTTGATTTCTCAGCATGGGTGTGTGGCTTGAATGCTGAACAAGCCCAGTCCGGCATGCACACATTTTTTTGGCAGCACCATCTCATCAGTCTTCATATATCGTTAGACACTGTGAGCCAGAATCCTTTGTTCCCACCATTATTCAGAGCAGCCTGGCCGCTGCTTTCAAATCTGCCAACTGGAACGGCACCTAGTGGCTGGTCTAGCAGCTGAGGGTTCCCAGAATGCACCGTGCTCCAGCCCTGCCCACTCCGATTATCCCAGCCATGGCTCTAGCTGATCCTGGATCAATCCTTACTCTGCTGTGAGAATTAGGATCATGCCAGCTATATCCTGCACAAGGATACTCAGTTATCTAACTATGGTGGTTTTCTGGCTACTTTGCCCCTGCCTGGGCTAGCAGGGGTGGGGTTTTAGGGGAGGAGGGAGTGATGAGGATCTGGCTGCATGCTTGCAATCTAGTAAAAGGCATGTGTTCACAATAGTTGTGTGTGTTGTGATTGGCTGTTCTTGGCCATTTGAGGTTCAGGGCAGGAGAGAACTTTTTGGGCCAACCACGACACGGTGCAGTATGGTACCTGAGTACAAACAAGTTCTTGAGCCAGATGCAGAAATCACTAATTAATATGTGGCCTATGTTATGCAGGAGATCAGACCAGATGATCTTAATGGCTCCTTCTGGCCTTGAAATATATGAATCCATGGACCTTTTGGAGCCAAGAAGCTTTCTCTTCTCTCTGTCACACTGAGTATTGCCGTAAAGAGTGCTTTGAAAGGGTCCTATTATGTTAACTGCTGATTGGGTACAATAGGCTGGCTAGGAAGCTGCTGAATACTTTTTTTAAGGAAGCAGTCGTGTCGTGCCATGAGATAAAAACATAGGTAAGAAATAGATGAGCAGAAGAAAACAGGGAGCCCCATTCCTCATACAATAACAGTTAAAGGTTGCTTCAAGGTTGTTAGAGCTTGGAGACCATGTATAAGAAGACAATCAAAAATAAATGGTCTAGTGTGAACCAAGCCGCATATGTGAGCTGGGGTGCTTTTCACTTCAGAGAGCAGTTTCTCATTTGCTGCACGGGCTTTGATTGCTTGGAGTCTTTGGTTGAACACAGTATTAAATGGCTGGGGAGCTGGAAAGTACGCCCATATTAGCTATCAGGAGTAGCTTTTCACCCTATCATGTAATCTCAAAATTTAGGGGGTTTTGAACTAGCAAAGGCTATCAAAACCTAGAATTCTCTATACCCTGTTCACTGATGGAAGCCTGCATCCATTGTCAGATTGTTTTATTTCTGTGTAGAGTCATGTCTGAGGATTTATACGGAAAATACAAGCACCACCAGAAACTGTCAGATGAAAATACAAACATCACCATTTTTTGGCCATGATAAAATGTGTTTTTCAGCAGAAATAAATTAATATTTTGTGAAATGTTATATTAAAGAGACTAGAATCAGAGAGGTAGCCATGTTAGTCTGGAATTGCAGAAGTGACAAAGAGTCCTGTGGCACCTTAAAGACTAACTAAAGTATTGAAGCATAAGCTTTCGTGGGCTAATACCCACTTCGTCGGATGCATCCGACGAAGTGGGTATTAGCCCACGAAAGCTTATGCTTCAATACTTTAGTTAGTCTTTAAGGTGCCACAGGACTCTTTCATTAAAGAGACTGAATCATTGGTGATATTTCAGAAAATCGTTGGTAGTTGATGAAGACTTTAGGGTCACATGAACTTCTTATGTAAGTAACTTGAGTGAAGTTACCCACATAAAGACATTTTTTTTCAGGAACAAGTCCCCAAACCACAAAAATCAGTCTGAACAACTAAAGAGGATAGGAGCAACAGGCCGATAGGCACTTGAGACATGCAAAGGATTAGTGATTAATATACTGTACTATATGAATATATATTAATATACAGAGTGGTTTGTGAATGGGAACTGGAAAAAAGCAGTATCTTTGTTGTATACTTTTGCTCACATATCAGCAAAATAAGGGACAAACAATTTAATCCTGTGTTAAGATATATGCAAACTTGAAAAAAGATATGTATATTGAATTGAGATGTTAACACTACATTGTGTCACTTCATATCTTTTTAACTTATATTAGTAGAATTACATTTGTTTTGTTGTTATACTAACATCTTAAAGGCCCTAACCATGTTAGGCGCTATTCAAATGCAAAGAAAGAGCTAACAGTTTTAAGCCTTGATCCTGCAATTACTTATCCATGTGCTTTAACTTAACTATTGTTACTAGTTACTAATAGGAATGCTCACAGTAGTAAAGTTAAGCATGTCCATAAGTGTTTGCGGTTTCAGGCACAAAATAGGCAAGGCAACCAAAGGGTGGGAAGTGAAGTGATTTGCCCAAGATCACGCAGTTGGTTGGTGGTGTCGTCAGAAATACAACAGAAGTCTTCTGAGTTCCAGTCTACTGCCCTATCCACGGAACCTGTGGTACCCTGCAGAAACTTCCATAACATTAACCATTTCAATTAATATTGAAGAATGATTCTTTTTAAAGGATGTTTGCGTTTAAAAATCAGGTAGTGAACCATCTAAAATGTGATTGTCATATACAAATGTTGGTTTCATAGGTATAATTTAGAAAATATTTTTTGGGGAAAAAAGTGGCCTAAAAGACCAAGGTCCTATAACCTACTCTCTTACAGGTTGAAGACAAAATTATTGAAGTTATCCTAGTAGAATGACAGAATTTGAGGCAACTTAATGCAGCAGAATGAGATTTGGAGCATAGTTGACAGGTCTTCTGAAAGACTACTGAGAGAACATTATGGTTTTGGAACAGTTGCGAGTATAGCAATGCTACTTGAAGCGATGTGTTCGAAGATAACAGTGATGTTAGTGCATTTGTCAGTGGAGTTTGATAGTACATTTATTTTCTTGAATGATGAAACAGGATGGAGATAAAGAAAATGGGCCTATAGATCTCAATCACTTTGAAAAACACTGGAGAATTACCCTGGGCAGGAAGTACAGGTTCATCTCCCAGCATCATCAACATTGGCCCATCATCACATTTTTGCAGCTTCATAAAAACATGAAACATTTGGTGTTCACTTTGACAGTTTATTCTATAGGAATAAAGGCCTGAGCTCCTTTTAGGGTGGTAGGTCAGGTCAGTAAAGAATTTCTTCCGATTTGCAAAAGCAGCTGGTTGATTGAACAAGCTCGATCCTTGCAGTATTGTCAGGGATTTGAAAAGAACATGTGCAGTTTGAAGAGGTTGAATAAGACAGCAGCTGATACAATGCAGGGAAAGGTTTTGTCTGACTTATTGGTTTAGTATAGTTCTACTGGTAACTCAATCATTGTTGAGTGCAAAATGGTTTTGGGAAAACTTTGAAACCATTCAGCCTAATATTAAGCCCAAACGCTTGAGAGATCTAAAACTATCCTGGACAAAACACAAAGAAGTATCAGTCTTGAGCCTTGTAATTACACCAGACCTGAAGTGGGATTTGCTGCCTTGCAGGGTGAATGCCACTTAATAACACAGGGTTTCTTTAAAAGAGTCACTTCTTTCATATAGGACTAGAACAAGAGACAAATCCGGCATTAGTCCTCCTGGGGAATAGAAGAACTGTCCTAATATTTCCTTTCTATCTCACATGATTCTATCATACTTTGTGCAGTGTACATCCAGGAGTAATAGAGCATTAGATAGTGCTGACTAGACAGTGCTCCGGTGTGGCTTCCGGGTGATAATCTTCTGCAGCCGATAGATATGTGTGCAGAAATTCTGATTTTTTTTTTCTTTTCTCTTTTTTTGCTGCACATAAGACACACATTTTGATGAGGGGCATATAACTATCTGGATTGACTGGTAGAGGGATACTTTGCACTTTAGAAAAATTAGTGAATGTTCACAGAATTGATCCAGCATAACATTTTTCTGTTTCTTTTATCAAAACAACTTTCTTTTTTAGTGAATATGGAAAATTTGTGAATTTATCCACATTCATTGCTGAGCAAAATTTCATCTGTCAGAAAAGTTTAATTTTCGCACAACATTTTTTTTTTTACCCCTTTGGCTATGTACTCAAATTTCTTTTTTTGTGTGCATGTGCAAACCCCCCCCCCCCTCCAAAAAAAATCATAGCAAACAAACAGAGAAGCAAATTTTACTTTTTAACACATAGGCAACTCCTGGGACATTTATGGGTGTTTGTAGTGTCTTAGCTGAGAATTTAACCCCATACATTTCACATTATTATGAAGTGTTGAAAATACAATGGCAGGGTCACTTTCCATAGCCATTGTGGTAAATCCAGAAATTACATTTTTAAAAAACCACAACACCCTAGATACTAAACTTGTTTGGGACTGATGGTGGCGAATGGGCATCTTCCAGCAGGCAGCTGTGTTGTCATGTGTTTCAGTAATTATCCAGCTCTATTAAAATAAATTCTGGAATACTATCATAAATACAATGCAAAGGGCTCTCTTTGAATACACTCTTTTCCTTTAATTGCTAGTGTAAATCCAGTATAAAATATCGTTTATGGTGTGCATGCATCTTAATATTTTATGAAAATTCACTGTAAAAATGAAATATTATAAAACTTTTTTCTAGGAAATGTTGTTTGGTAGTTAGGTTTACCAACTTATTACCCTAAAATAAAGAGCCTGTTGCCTTTTTCTAGCCCGCTGGTTCTTAACATAATGCTAGCACAGAGCATTTATTAAATATGAATTTAGAACAATTGCTTTTGTGTAAAATGTTAATATCTTCCAGTTTTATAGGCTCGTACAGTGTCCAATGAAACCTTTCTAGATAAGCTGTTACTTGTTGTGAATCATACCAATTTAGCAGCCCATTAAAAACTTGAATAAGTTGTTATACTATTATAAAGCCTGATGTGAAGTCAATTGATGAAGTCAACAGAAGTCTTTCTACTGAATTCAGTGAGCTTTGGATCTTGCCCATGAAGAAATGATTGGTCTTTGGCTATGTACTTATATAGCTAATGTTTATGTTTCCTCTTTATCCTGTGGAAACATTCTGGGTTTGATACTTGTACACAGTGCAAGCCCACTTGAGAGGATATAAGCATATTTTCTGAAAATCTGTATGAAAATGAATTGCTGTCATAAGCACTAACATCTTTTGAAAGCTAAATATAGTGTATGTTTTGACTGTATGGGGAAGAAAAGAACATGTTAAGATAAAGAAGAACCCAAACCAAACCAAACAAGACCAGACTAACGCATTTTTACAAGTTATCTCAAAATTTCAAGCCTTGCCTACCAAGTTGCAGTTCAGAACACATTTTTATGGCCTAGTAATAAGCACCTGGAAATAGTGATTTCTTACTGCCTGTCCTGAGTCATTTCTTTACATTGATACCTGCTATTTAAACAGAAATTCCTATGTAAGAATATATATTAAAATAATGCATTCTAATCAATATGCATTCAATTGCAAAGAAAAGTAAATCAGTAATAATTTAAATATAATGAATCCTAATTAATAAGCAAATAGGAAGCTGACTTTTTTGACCATTTGCTTGTGCAAAGCTGAATTGAGAGTCTCAATCTTGTCATTAGACAACACTGGAAATCAGGGCAGTCCAAGGGAATTAAAATACAACAGCTATTCTTTAAACTGTTTAACAGGTGCTTAAATCAACCATTACAATTATTAATTAATAAACGCAAAGTCTGTAAAGTATTTGACTTCCCACAGCTGTGAGACGTTGATTTCTTGTGGTCTTAAATGCCAAAGCCAGTTCTTCAGTCTTATTTACTTATGCCACCAAAGGGAGCACATGTTGTAAAGTCTTGTTTTAAAAAGCAATGACAGCCTCCTTTAGTGAAGCAATACTAAGTATTTCTTAAAAATAACCTTTTTTAGGACCAGTTTCTGCAAAGGATCTTCCCAGATGCATCCATTTATCAGATTTAGTCCTTTAATGTATATTCTGTCTAATACCTATTTATTTAGTGAACCAAGACCCCAATCCTGTGCTTCACATTATGGCCTTTGACTTTCGTGGGGCTACTCACAGGATGTAAAATAACACCCATGCATACGTCTTTGCAGGACTGAGACCTAAAGTAACATAAGCTGACAAACCATTGATACTTTTCTTCAGGTGCTTTCATTCCCAGAGAACAAGCATCTTTTTGATGGTGATTCCTGTACACTGTTGGCTGAGTGGATAGCCAAATCATTGTTATTCAACTGGGACATTAGATGAAACACTCCTCTCTAAATGTTGTGGGTCATCATCAAATTTAGACCTGGATAAAACTATTGAGTCATCCAATATCTTGAATAATATTAATATTATTAATAATATAATATAATAAATAATTGCCAACCAAATGTTAATAATAATAATAATAGTAATAATAATAAATATTCTGTTGACACAGCAACTTCTTTTAATAATGTTTATCACTATCGG
The DNA here is from genome assembly GCA_007922305.1 of Dermatemys mawii. NCBI lineage: Eukaryota > Metazoa > Chordata > Testudines > Dermatemydidae > Dermatemys > Dermatemys mawii. The sequence continues at coordinate 1,357,671 of ML677340.1, forward strand.
TACCATCCAAGGATTCTGTATATATGAATGGCTGAAATTTGATGGAGGTCACCAATCTACATGTTGTTTGATTCGTATGATTCACCTATAGCTTGGGGACATGAGTGACGTGTACTATGGTATAACTGGGTAAGGAGTAGGGTCAGGAAAAATTTAGATAAAAATACTTTGAAGAAGTCCATATTGGAGACAACAAGTAGCTGTTTGAATTAAAGCCAGGATGAACACTCTACTGCTGATGTGAAGTCAGTGGAGCATAGTGCGTGTTTTGTGGGTTTTGTGCAAATGCTTTCAGAGCGCTTGGATTCTGCATCTTATAAATGCTGTCCTTTGCACAGGCTCTACTCACTTCTTCTCCTGGAGACCTATTTAAAACCACAAAAAGTCTAACAGTTCTCCTGCTGCCAAGAGTGGTATTTTGTTATCCTGTTTAGTCCAATCTATCTAGCTGCCAGGTAACCGATGTGATTTTCAGTATCCATGGACAACAGTACTGTATTGCACATGAAGCTCTATGAGAAACATGACCGCTGAAAAAACTTCCCATACTCATGACTTTTTTTTTCTTAAAGTATGGTTAAAACAAGTCAATGCTTGGATGTCCTTTATTAAAAACATTGCTGACATACTCAGGGGTGTAATAGAATGGGAGCTCTGGATGGTTTGCAGATCCTGTGCGGTGACAAACTTTGTTTTGCCTGAGCTGAAGAGCTTGGGAAGGCTACCAGCAACCTCAGTGAGGAATCACTCACATATATACAACAACTGAAATCCTCCTCGACTGTGCCATCTGGGACGCAGATCGTCCTGGATCATACACCTGTCCTAGTTAATATTCCTTTCAGAACTCTCGCCAGTCTTGTAAATGATACGTTGTAGTTCTGTTTATGATAGAAATCATAAGAGATGATTTCCACTCCCAGGAGGCTAAGCAACAGGTCAGGAAATTCTTGCAGCTGTTTCTCCCAGCTACTGGGAAAAGCAATCAGCGAGAGCAATAAAGCGGTGTAAATGAGCAAGAATTTAAACCTCCCCATAGCTGGAACCCCTTCACTGTAAGCTGTTTGGAAAAGAAGCCACAAGTTTGTAGTGTTTTCAGTCAATTAAGCTCATAAAACTTTGAGGCCTAATTGACTTTTTCCTTGCTCGTTCAATTAACTGAGTAATATTATTGTGGAACTTCTATTTAACAAAAGACACTGGGAAACCAGGCCCCTAATGAAAGATTACTCAACAGTTTATTTTCTGTGTAAATAGAGGATTTTTTTGTTGTTCCTTTAACACCATTTCTTTCTTTGTCAGACTTTCAGAAGCTCCTGGCAGAGCGCTGTTTCCATTCAGGTTTAGAAATAGTCACTGGCAGAGAAAAGAACTGTGGGCCTGATTCTCATTTACATGTAAGGCAGGGGTGGGCAAATGTTTTGGCCCAAGGGCCACATTGGGGTTATAAATTGTGCGGAGGGCCAGGTAGGAAAGGCGGTGCCTCCCCAAGCAGCCTGGCCTCGCCCCCATCCGACCCCCACCCAATTCCCAACCCCTGACTCCCCCACTCAGAACCCCTGACTCATTCAGCCCCCCCTGCTCCTTGTCCCCTGATTGACCCCCTCCGGAGACCCTCCCACTCTAACTGCCCCCCCAGAATCCTACCGCCTATTTAAGCCCCCCATTCTTTGTTCCCTGACTGCCCCCTCCTGAGATCTCCCCACTCTAATCACCACGCTGGCGACCCCCCCCATTTAAGCCCCCCCGCTTTGTTCCCTGCCTGCCCCCTCCTGAGATCCCCCCACCCTAACCACCACCACCCAGGGACCCCACTACCTAAGCCCTCCCCCTTACCTTACTCAGCTGGGCGCTCCTTCACCAGGCTCCGTGGGGCCCCGCGGCTCCCCATGCTTCCCCCGGCCAGGGAGCGCAGGGCCCAGTGGAAGCCACTTTGGGCCCGGCTAGCAAGCTTGGGGCCACGCAACTCCCCTCGCTCCACCCGGCCCCCAGCCAGGGAGCGCTGGGGCACGCTGCTCTGGGCCCAGCCAAGGAGGGCGGGCCCCGCGACTCCCCGCGCTTGGCCGGCTCCCGTGTGGAGCATGAGGACCCGCAGTGTGCATGCTCAGCCCGGTGCCTGAGCTGGGGAGCGCGGGGCCCAGCTGTAGCCGTGCTTGGCCCGGCCAGCAAGCTCAGGGCCCCACGGCTCCCCACGCTCCACCCCGCCCTCGGCCAGGGAGCCCGGGGCCCTGCGGCTCCCTGCGCTTGGCCCGCTCCTGGCTGGAGCACAGGGAACCGCGGCCCGGCACACCGCGCTTGGCCTAGCACCTGGGCTGGGAGCGCGGGACCAGTGGCCCCGCCCTTCAACCCCAGCTCGCAGGCCAGATTAAAATGGCTGACGGGCCACGGTTTGCCCACCCTGATGTAAGGCCCCTTTGCCTACTCCGGCGGTGTTAAAGGGGCTGTAGTGGACATGCATGTCATTTACATTCATTTATTACTACTACCCCTCAAAGGGCTGCAGCATACTCCCCATGTGTGGCTAACCAGCTCCTCTGGCTAGTGTGTAGCTGTGGCAGATTGCCTGCTCTGCCTGCTCTCCAGCCCTCGATGCTCCCTTTAGGGTGTTGGGTGCTCCTAAGGAGGACTCCCTATGTTGAGTTCTGAGGCTGCAATTTGGCTCAGGCATTATAGAGGCTACATATGGGTGAATGGAGGTTCCCTGCTTGGAGCTTTCTCCCCACTATATTGTGCCCCAGAGTTAGTCTGTTCCTATATTAACTAGCTTTTCCCCACTATCACTGTGTGTTATGCATGAGGAGGTGATTGCCAGAGTGCTGCTGTCTTCATTAGTGTTACCTTAAAGCATGTTTGTAGCTCAAGTAGGTGGCTGGCACAATCACCAGTTGTGGGTCTGGGCGGGCTGTTCTGTTTCCTCCTAATCCATTCTGTTGTCTTGGTCAGTTGACGGGGCACCTTAAGTATCCAAATATTTCCTCAATAGCACACAGATAGTCTGGTTGACATGGCACGGGCTACTCAGTGATAGCTCGTCCACATCTCATATTTTCAGTGCTGTTCTCAGCAGTGGAGAGTTGACATAAACTAGCAAATGGGAGTCAGTTTCATGCCAACTCACAGCCCACGCCGCAGTAAAGAAGCAGTGGATCGGTTTTTCATACTTGGTAATCCAGCAGTGATGTGGTGGGGGTGTTTTTGCCAAGATATCAATAGTAGTTATAGCTTGGAGAATCCGGCATCTCTAGCCTCGGAGCTGCCATGGTTCGTGGCCAGGCCTCCACTCTGACACTGAAACATGAACTCAATGTCTAAGAATATATGTAATGGGAAGCATCATGTTGTCTACAATACATGCACCATTTGCTAGTGGGTGGCGATTCAGTGCCTAAAATACAAAGAGCTAGTGTAATCCATCGATTTTGGAGGAGATTATTAAGAGGCAAACTCAATGAAGTATCAAAAGCTGCTTGGGGATATTAGAAAAATAAGTTGAGAGAGCTGTTTGAGAGCCAAGTGACATGACATAGGTTTGCAGTTAGAATGACGTTGAATCTGCTGAATCTGCTCTCACAATAGCTTTACATCAGTCTGGCTCTTTGACTTAAAAGTTTTTCTCCTGTTAGGCAATAGTGTAACCGAGAAGAGAATCAGGCCCATTAATTGAAGTGAAATAGGCTTTCCGCCAAGAATTAACATGTTCAAACAAAAATTGCATTGCCATCTGGAATTATTATTAACTTGAATAGTTTTCTTTGTGCTTGGGTGTAGCTGGCTGATGCTTTGAGGAACAGAAGGAAATATGTAATTGAGCATACTCTTTTCCCTCTGCAATAAATGTTATTTAATTGGTTTTTATTTAGCATGTGGATGTTTTTACTCTTTTCTAGCCTAAAAAGTTTAAAGGAAAGTTGCCAAACTATTCCAGACATGACAAAGAGTCCTGTAGCACCTTAAAGACTAACTAAAGTACTGCATGCATGCATCTGACGAAGTGGGTATTAGCCCACGAAAGCTTATGCTTCAGTACTTTAGTTCGTCTTTAAGGTGCCACAGGACTCTTTGTCACTTCTCCAATTTCAGACTAACACGGCTACCCCTCTGATTCTATTCCAGACATGATGAGTCTGGGGCCTGTTCTTGGTCCTAGATGTTTGTAGAGCTCCAGTACCCTGAGCTTCACGTTCTACAGTAATGGATGAGACAATGCACACATTCTATAGAACCAACAATATCACGTAATGTAGGCATTCACAACCAGTATTAGCTCTGTACAAGGTGACAAGCTCAATAGTAAATTTCCTGCCTTTTGCTTGTATGCGTGGGCTGGAGGACACCAACTCTCTGATTAGTTCTCCACACAGTCCCAGGAAGGAGATTAAAGGGAAATACCATAAGCCTCTCTCAACACTGACGCCCACAAAAATATTTTGCGTGGAAAAAGAAATAATTTAAATGAAGAACTGCTGCCCACAAGCTTTATAAGCCAAAGAACTAGGATAGCATCGAATTGCAAGAACAAAGGGAAGGTACAAGATGATTCTCAGAGCTGCAGTCCTTGCTTCTATCATTGGTTTTTCAGATACCTTGTTTGACTTCTTGCCTGGGGCCAGCAAAGAGAAATCTATGAAAATGCAGCATGTTTTGCAACGTGTGATTGCACATGTTTTTCCCTCCCTAAGAAGTGCTCCATAGTAAATACAGTGAGCAGTAAGCTGGATGATGATGGAAGGAGGGATCAGACAAGCAAAGCAGATGAAAGGGATATATCCTGTCTTTGCAAGGTGAATATCATCTGTCACAGTATTATAAAACAGGTCTGAGAAAGACTGCGTAACAAACAGAAGAGGACAGAGGCTAGGAACGCCTCAGAGATCAAAGTGATGTGTTCGGCAAACATGGTGCCAACACTGAACATTGCAGCACAGTGGAAAATAGGTGATTAGCCGGAGTTAGAGAGAATCAATATATGAAGCAACGCACTCTACTCTACATTGGGCTGCTATGACAGATATTCAACGACTGTTTAATGAGGCACACGGAGGCGCTCTGCCTTGTGGCGTTAAGCTAGAACAAATGCTTCCAAACCCAAGAGAAGCTAAATATGGAACATTGTGCCCTATAGCGTAGAATAATCAGGGGGAAATAAAATGCTGGGGGAGGCAGGCACCTTCCTACTGCAGGGTGATTTAAGAGGGCTTTCTACTCGTCAGCTGATGAACCTCAATATGCAGTTCAGCAGTTAGGTGCTGTCCATGACAGTCTTCCTTAACAACCCTGACAGTGGCAATAAGAGCGTCATCTGTTGTCTTGAAAGGGAAATGTGGCATTCTTCAATCACCTCCTCACACTGCCACCTATTATAAACCGGTGGAAGTGCGACAAAATACATACCCATAGGCTGCTACATCCACAGCAACCTGCACAGGTTTGCCCAACCACCAGAGTAGTGTTTGCATTCTGTATGGGGAACTATGCTTACTTTTGCTATTACCACTGTGAGAATCTGTGTATATTGGTGTCAGTGTTATTCTGTACCTATAATATGTGTATGGTTTTTGTTGGACGTGTCATTTTTTCACTGTCTTTTTTATGACATTTAGTAAAACTCAACCTAGAAACAAACAACATATTTTGTCATTTATCACGTCTTTTACATTTATCAGATCAGAGGTCTTTCTACTTGCCAATTGTGACAGAACATTTAAAAGAGAGTTCTTTGCTTTTTAACCTGCACAGTCTATCACATCGCACCAGCTGACCTAAAAAACCGCACAGCTGGGCGAATGATAGCCTCCTCTGTCAGGGGCCGGTCTAATCAGTGTAAACTGAGCCCGCACGGAAGGGCCGAGAGCCTGCGTTCTCTCCGCGGCACTGATTTGCTGCTTCCCCAGCCCCTCTCACCGCTCCCTTTCTTTGTCTTTCTGTCTGACTCATCCTCTCCTAACATATCTCTACAGAAAGAGTTTCAATAATAAAAGAAAAAGAACAAAGGCTCCGTACTAATATGCTCCTTGCGGTCTTCACACTGGTCAGTCTGCCTGTATGTTAATCCCTTGTCCCTATTCTTTGTCTTCTCTGCTTAGACCGTCAGCTCTTTGGGACTGGGGCTGTGTCTTATTTTATGACTGTACAGTGCCTATGGCAATGGAGCGCTGTTTTCAATTGGCCCCTGGGAGCTACCGTAATAAACATGATGAACAATAATGAAATGGGTAAAACTGCTTGCATTGCTCTAAGCTCGGCCAGGTCTAATTAAGTTATTTCATTGCTATTTTCAGAACATATGTTCTGTGAGGGGTTTCTTATGACACGCTGCAGGGATCTAATTTTGGATAAAGGCCCCTGAAAAATAAATCCCTGTTGACCCCCCAATTCAAGCAAGCATTTCTCAGAAGGATCCAGCAGTGGCCTAACCCCACACTAATAGAAGTCAATCCTACTTGACTTAAAATTGAGTTAGGCAAACATTGAATGCTTCTGCAAATCCCATCCTAAAGGCTTTATAGGATGGGACATATCACTCCTCCCCTCCTATGCGCCAGGGCCTGTCAGTGTAACCGTTCAGCTAAATCTTCCCCTGCTGGCAAATACCCATGAGATCCACCATGAAGGTTCATGATCAAGAAATGGGAAAGGGGAAACCATGCCTAATCACTCCAGTCTTTCTGCATCCTATGCAGTGGAGACCACTGAATGCCTCCCTGCTCTGAGGTGGGGAGGGGAAGAGGCTGTTCTGTGGGTGGTAACTTCTTTGTGTCTGGATGCTGAGAGAAAGACTTTCTTTCTGGTGTGTTAGAAAGTAATACTCACAATCTAATAGCTAATGACACTAAAAATAGCTTCATTCCTCTCTCTGTTTCCAGCTGCAGAGGGAATGGTGTGTAACAACTTGTGCTCAAGTGATGGCTGTTGGGGGCCAGGGCCAGACCAGTGTCTGTCCTGCAAACGCTTCAGCAGAGGAAGGACCTGTATAGAATCTTGTAACCTTTATGATGGGTAAGACATCACCCTTGCTTGTTTATTCCCTAAAGGGTATTGATTATGTTGACAGTTCAGGAATCACAGAGACAGATTTTGATGTTCTTAGGTTGAGTAACACCTTTCTCCACCAATAGACTTTTCCCTCTGCGGAAAGGGGCCACAGGGGGAAAAGTTTGAAGACCCCTGTTCTAGATACATTTTTATTTTCACTCCAAACATTCTTAGTTCCCTTTTATTTATTTTTCCCTCTGGAACAACAATAATTATGTTACAAGTGATAAAAATGAGTATATATATTTATGGAGCCATAGTCAATTCATGCTTTACAGTTGTCCTTCCCTAGTAATGATGTTCTTCTTTCTTATCCTCAAGCCAAAGACTTTTACAAAGCTAACTGCAGGTGTTTTTAGAGTTAAGCTTTGACAATGCAGGATTTAGGACTCTCATATGCTTTCACTATTGTTTCTTGCTTAATTTGGGAGTTTGATTTCTTTGCTCTTCCTCTACCCCCGCCCCGTACCGCTTCTCCCCATCCATAATTCCCACAGTATATTGCATTTTGAGAGGTTTGTATAGAAGTTCACTGGGAGTCTGGGGTCCTACAGATCGTGGAGACATAGCTGTGTGAAACTGTCTTTTGACAGCACGTTTAAGCTTTATTTTTCTATGCTGCATATGCCAGAAAGAAAAACAAAAAGGTTGGAGGGTGGATTCTCATTTCCCAGATGATGACACAACATGCTGCCCAACATTTCTTTATAATAAGGATCAACAAATCCTAATTGATTTTAATAATTTTTTTGCACCCCAAGAGGTGCTAATTAAAAATAAAAGCTCTCTATGGCTTCTTTCTTTTCTTTTTTTGTTTCTTGGATACCAGCTTATGTGATTATCATAAAGAGACAGTTGAATGAACTCCCTGTAAACACACTAAACTACTGCAAAATCTTTTTCGTTTCTTTTTGTTTCTTTCTGTCTTAATTTTTTAATATGGACATTACCTGCCAAAAGGACACTCAACAAATGATAACACAGGTGTTGGGTTTGGTTCTCATCTGGTATAAATCAGCATAGTTCCACTGGGATGAATGAAGCTATGTTGATTTACCACAGCTGAAGATCTGGTCCTTTAAATTCAGATCTGTTTCAGTATGATTTTCACTAACCACTTGCCTGTCTGACTAATGTTTCTCCAGGGAATTTCGAGAGTTTGCGAATGGTTCTGTGTGTGTGGAGTGTGATCCCCAGTGTGAGAAGATGGAAGATAACATGATCACCTGTTATGGGCCGGTAAGCACGACATAAATACTCGGTAACTGTAACCTGGTTAGTAAGACTGTGCTACTGTAGGCTTTTTAATAAACATATGTTATTGTCCAATGGGACTGTTGCCATCATCCTCACCACTATTTCAAATACATCAGCAGTAAATGGTGAGAAGCAAAAGAAATTTCACACACCCACAGAACCTTCTTTTATCACTGTTGAGGGTTTTTTTCCCCATCCTACGTTGAATTGAATCACGTTCCCTTCCATGCCTTCAGTCTCCTAGAAAAATTCTGTCTTAAGCAATTGCATTCTGCCAGCCCAGATTGCCCAACTGGACAAGGAATTCCTTGCGTCCATCCTTATAGCAGTATGAAATGTTGTGGGTGCCACTTTAATGGCTGATGAGCATCACCAAAAAGGCTTTTTGAGGTGGAGAAAGTGAAGTGATCCCTATATTTTTGTCCTTTGTGCATAGCCTGAAAAAAAGGCAGGAACTGCATGGGCAGTTGAATACATACAATCCCTCCCTGAATATATGGAAAGAGCTTATATTTTGGGCTTTCTTGTGGTTACATATTGGCTGAGAGAACTTGGCTCCTTCTTTATTTTTGTGACTCACTGATTACAGAGTGTGCTATATAGACGATCACTATTTGTTTTATCATCATCTCTACAGTTCACCCATTCGGAAAATTAATGTCCTACGTTTTCTACCAGTGTAGGATATTTGGATTTATAGCAGGCCACTACCAACACACTTGGGTTCTGCATCATACAGAGTTTCTTTGGTGACAGCTGGTAGCACTCTGCATACTTTTACCTAACACACTGTAGGCCTGACTCCACTGGTTTTGGATGAAGCCACATGTGTCTTATCATCAAGACCAGTAAACTTTATTTCTTTATACTTCAGGAGACTTGATTTACAGTTTACAACTTTAGGTCTCCATGTGTAGTAATGAAAATGAAATCCCCAGCTCCGGGAGCGAGACTCGACAGCATGGTATTGTTGGGACCAGAAATCACAGGCAAAATACAGTCTGGAGATAATCCTGTGACACACATGATCTTATTTGTAGCTTCATTTAATATTGAGCAGTGGTATAGGAACACTCCAGAATAGGAACACTCCAGAAGCAGCACTCTGATAGTACTTTCTGTGTAGTACATTTTCAGCATAGTGCCCCAGGATTTAGTTGTGAGACTATCATTAACGCTAGAGTCACACGGCTAAGTCCCTGTTAGTTATGAGGGAAATGTACTCCTCTATCTTTGAGTGTACAGCATCCAGCGTGTTGTCAGAAGCTCTTGCGCGGTAATAAATGGTAGAGTAAATCTAATACGCTTCATTTCTCTCATGCTCCCTAGGGACCAGACCACTGCACCAAGTGTTTCCATTTTAAGGATGGCCCTAATTGTGTGGAAAAATGTCCTGATGGCTTACAGGGGGCAAACAGCTTCATTTTCAAATATGCTGATGAGGACCGTGAGTGTCACCCTTGTCATCCAAACTGCACCCAAGGGTAAGCTGGAGTTCTTCAAATAACAACTTTGCTGTTTAACTTTTATGTTAGCTAATGGTTTTGTTTGGTTGCTGCTCAGCTAGGAAAAGTGTTTATGGTTCCTGGAAGTCTGTGCATACACAGCTATGACATCACCTTTGGTTTAAGGATCCAAAATCCGGTCATTAAGGTTTGCAGGCTGTTAGAAAGACTAACCATACTTCCAAACTTATCAGAATTGATACTTACAGCAGTGCTCTTGGCCCTCCCGATAACAAGCACTGGTATGGAAAGCGTTTCTAACATGCATACATGAAAACTGGCGTGTACACGGGCACCACTTTGAATATTTATTTGTGTAGAGGCTTTTCTCACGGTGACCATCATCACATCTCAGCATCAATGGATTCATGCCGATGAGCCAAGGGGCACATTATTAATTCACAGATGGGAACTGAGGCAAAGGAAGATTAAGTGACTTGTCTAGGACCACACACCAGGGCTGGGAACTTGTGGCAGGGCAAGGGTAAAAACCCTGAGAATGCCCTGCCCCTGCAGGCTAAACCCTGCCTTCTGGCAGAAGGGCCAGGAGAGGGGGCGGGGAGCAGCCTGCAAGGAGCCCAGCTGAGAGCCCTAATGAGGGCTAGCTCGGAGCACCAAACGGGACTGCGTGAGCACAGCTGGGGCAGTAAGCAGTGAGGGCTAGAAAAGCCCTGGGCTCTAGTCAGTGGGAGGCTAGCCGGGAGGGGAACAAGAGACTGTTGCTCTGTTCCCTCACAGGGGCAAGGAGCCTCAAGGGGTCTGGAGACTCTGCAACTGGACTGAGAGGGTAACTGTTGGGGACGTGAGGAGCACTTTGCCTTCACCTGAAGCACCAAACGGACACTGTAAATAAAGACCCTGGGAAACACCAAAAAGGGGTGTGGAAGCCTTTATTTGGGGACTGCAGAACACAGGGCACAGGGAACAGCCTGTGTGGACCCTGTTGCAGAACTGAGCAAGACCATCCTTCCTGCCGAGACACAAAAGCAGTGGCGAGGGGAGGCAGCTGTGTCTTCCGCTTTCACCTGATAGAAAGTTGATGCTAGAGGGCATTTGCCTTGCCTGTGCCATAACCTGGCCCGATGCAAGTGCAAGTGCTGATCTGGCCTTTCATCAACACATCTGCTTGTGAGCTGAGCCAAGAGACCAGCCGTTGGAAGTGGCAGAGGCAAAATGGGGACAGTTCAAAGTATCTGTTATTAAAAACACTAGTGGATAATCAAACATTTTATAGTCCCCTGCCTCATTGTGTCATTCCAGTGGTCAGCAACACTTCTCCCACCTTCTCTTCACTCGAAATGGGCCCCTGGAGAGAAGAGCGGGAAGTGTTTTCCTAATGGCGGTGGCTGTCGGTTATAATGAGTCGGTTAAAAAAAGTTCTTGTGTTCAGAAGAGAGGCAGTGTCCAAAACTATCCATAGGATTCATATACACCAGTTGGCAGTACTGTTGATTTCACAAACCGGATTACAGTCCTTTTAAATGCATTCTTTCCCCCGCTCCGTTGTCACCTTTGAGACCATCCCTTTCCATTGCCATTTGGCTGGATTACTTGGTCCTCCTCCAGTGTTTCTCCTGTCCCCATCAATTACCCTGTCTGCTGATGGCACCTGTTACCTGGTGCAGTGCTCTACATTTTCGAAAGCAACTACTGTTTAGGTGCCCAGGCACCCGAAAGGAACTCAACTGAGAGAGGGCTCACTAATTTTGGAATCAGATCCCTTTAAGGTTTCTCAAATCGATACCACAAAAATCGCTAGTTGCTTTTGAAAACATGGGCCATTTTGTCTGGCAGATGAGGCTTCTGGGTCAGGTGAAAGACCATCTGACATCAGGTATTGCGGAAACAAAGCACCTAGGGCCAGAGGACTTGACTTTGAACACTGCTCCTGGTGTGTATGGACCACGAACCAAGTCATTTTCTAATGGCAGTTCTTGCAAATTAGGCCCCAGGTCAGCACATTTTAAGATATGTACATTTTTACCAGCCAGAGGAGGCTTCAAAAAGTGGCATGAGGATTAAGAAATCCTGTACCCAAGAGAGAAATAGAGAAATAAGCAGTTATCATTTTACACTTGAGTTAAAAATATTCTTATGAGGACACAATGGGTTATGTCCGAAGCAGAGGAAGAGCAAGAAAAACTTCATCCAGTGAAGTAATCCTCCACAGGAGGATTTTATTGTTTTTCAGCTAAAATTAAACCAGTAAATTGTTCAATATAATGTTGATGTCAACAGCTGTTGCCATTCAAAATGAGACCTTTTGCTGTTTTTGCAAATCTAATTACAATAAAGCCATTAGGGAAATGAAAGCGAGATCGCAGAGACACTGCCAGGATCTGTTGCAGATTCATCTTCCTCTCAGCCCTTTTCAATCAGAGTTGTGCAATTTAAACAAAAATGTAGGAGAAGAGGATAGGAAGAAACACTATGAAGAGAGAAACTTAACCTCATGAGCAGGGTTTCCGATGATGGCTTTAATGGACTATGGAAGTGTCATTCCGATCGACTCCTCCTATGTCTAGATTCTACATGTACGGTTGGCTCTGAGCAAGGGGTCGCATGGAGCTGCACTGGCCCGAGAGCAGACCAGAAATTCACATTTCTGCCTCTGCTCCCCCTCCTTCAGGGGCAGACGTAGGTAAACTCAGCTCAGTCCCTTCTGTATACCCAGCCAGCTTATCAGGCCCTGGAAATGGAGAGGCATAGCCAATGAACCTTCCAATCCTCCCACCTGTTGTTCAGGGCAAGGAGTATTGAGCCAGTGGGCCCCTGGTTTCCCCATCATGGCTGGAACAGGACAATATGGGGGTAGGGGAACAGGGAAATTACTCCTGTGCAGTTGAGGAATGACTGTGCCGATCTAGCCCTTAGGGTTCTTAAACAACTAGAAAGAAGCAAGCCATTGGGATTCTGCAGTGCCCTGTGCAGCTGGACCTTTGAATTGATAACATTCACTGGCAGCTCCTGGCTGAATGGCGCCCCAGCTCCTTGTGCATTCAGTCTTTGTGTTGTCGTCTGACTTTAACCTTTGGCTTTCCCCTCATCCAGCAGCATCCCTGCTGCCAGGGCTCATTGGACGAATGAATATGTCACATTGCTAGGATATGCCCATCTGCGGATGAATGGCAGACACCCACAGTGATGGTACCAAAAAGTTTTCCTCTCCGATCCCTGAGTCACATGCACACAGAGATATGGTTGGCCTCTAGAGCAGGTAGTTTAGCTTTGGCTTGTCAAATGCTAGTTCTAGTTGACATCCTCATCCCCTGCTTGTAAAAGGGGGAACATTCCTTGAAGCCACAGATCAGACCCATCTGGATTTAGATTGTCTGGAAAAACATCTATGTGCAACCCTTTTATTTTTTTTAAAAAATAATAATCTGGTTAACCTTAAATGTTCCTTTCTGATACTTCTAAAAACATCCTTATATCATCTCAAATGTACTTGTATCGCTCTGCAGTTATGTTAAACTGTGATGGTCATAATGAGTGCCCCAGATGTCTGGTTTTTATACATCGTCCGTCTTCTTGCCAACATTGTCAGGTTCTCATTGAATATGCCCGGGGAGAGAAAAGGAATCAATTTGTCTTCCCTATCCCCTTCTAATTTAGAATTCTCCAGCCTCACTGCCTTCCTGTACAAATGAGAATTTAAATTTTCCTCCTTGAGCAGAGCTCTTCAAGACGAAGTAAAAAGGAGCGGTGATGGCATGACTCTCCAGATATTTGGCCCACAACTGAACTGGTTCAGTAAAATCGTAATCATACTTCATCTAGTGAGTCTGTTAGCTTCTGTGGTAGATCGATTGCAGGAGCAAAATTGACACCAGAAGTACAGCTAAAATATCTGTCAACGAGTGTTATGCTGCTCCAGAACACCAATCACGTACAGTGCAAGCTCATTCCTACAGTGCTGATCTTTTAGGATCAGGATATTTGCCAAATCGGACTGTTAGCTATCAAGTCTTGTATCCTGCTTCCAGCAATGGTCAATCCCTTAGGTTGCAGAGAAAGGCAAATGTCCCTCCTCACCCCTTATTGTAATGCACTTGGACAAAACTGCTCCTTGGTACCTGCAGGTGATTGGGTTGCACATGGAGCAGGAGTTTATTACCTGCATCTGAAGAGGTATAATTGCAAATATTGTTAATGATCATAAAAGCATCCAGCCCTTTTAATTCTCTTATACTGAGCAAGAGAACTGCCTAAGAGTGGCTTGCTGTATGCAACAGCAACTGCATTTAGAAACTTTCAACATTTTTGGCATCAAGTATGCCAATGCCAATTTGGAGTAGATCTGAGGCGCACAAAACAACGATCTTTTGTTCATGGGAATTCTGAAGGTGTTGGCAGGTTCTCCTGACCAGTGATCCAAACCGGAATGCTTCCACCGAAATAAAACATAATCATTTTTAAAGGTCTCCTCCTCAGGATAGGTTTCAGAGTGGTAGCTGTCTTAGTCTGTATCAGCAAAAACAATGAGGAGTCCTTGTGGCACCTTAGAGAAATTGTGTACAGATTTCATTAGATTGTGTGCCATTTGACTGGAAAACTAAGGTCACTTCATGGATTCTGACTGGGAAGACCCTGGCCTCCTATACTCAGAAGAAAACTGTATCTCTGTGTTACTGAAGAAGCTAAGGAAAAATGATCACTTCAAGAAAGGACAGCTGCAGTTTTTACTTTTACATTTTATTAACCTGCTCCTTTCTTTTCAGAGGACGGTTATCTAAAACCGTATACTGGTCACCAAATGTATCTATTTCTTTATCTACTGTGTATGGACTGTTATAAATCACTACACATCTCATTAACAAACAGGTATATGTACTGATTAACCAATGCATTTACAGGGAGAAGTTGGAAATGAAATCACATCCAGATCTCCAGTATTCCCAGGAGAGGGAAAATCTGGGGACGAATCAGTACCATATGAAACATATTGCTATTGTCATATGTGGTCTGTCAGTCTTAAAACCAATCTGGAAACACCAAAACCAAGGCAGTTATTTCCAGAATAAAAGTGATTGGTAAATTCAGACGGAAAATGGGGATGGTTCTCTGGAAAATTACTAACTAAGCACCAGGTTCTGCCACCTTTGCTGTCGTTGAGTAGTACTTTACTCCTTGTGTGATTATCTTGAAATTAATGAGCCCAGTTGAGGTGTAAATACTACTATGCTGAGTAAGAGTGGCAGACTCTATCGCTGGAGGGGGATTGAGAGACCAGTGGCATAGAGATGTTATATGTTTAACTCAAAATCGATGGCATTGCTGCTTAGACCGCAGGAGAAGTCCAAACGGCCAAGAGAACAGTTTCCCTGGGTTTAGGTCTTATTCTTCAAAAGCCTGAGACAATAAATGCAACAGGAAGGTAAAATGACACCAAGACAACCGACTCTTTTTTATGTTAGGCTGCCAATTATCTGAACCAATAATGGGCTTTCAGGCCGCTAATTTGAAGAAGGCCTTCTTTTTATTTATAGCAAGGGTCTGAGCTCAGCAGCTTTTGACATGCTGAAGAATGTGTACTCTGAACAACTTCTCTGCCTCCTTCATTACTGAGTGGGTTTTTTTGGGAACTGCTGAGTATGCCAAGTGGGGAAGAAGAAATGGTACAGCTGTGCCTGAGGCTGGACACGGAATATAAACCCTTGAAGCCTAAGACAGCTGAAATTTCAAAAGTGCCTGTCAGAGTTCTCTCTACTATAGACTATAAACTGTATTTAAATCCAAGACTGCCACTTTGCAGTCTTTTTAGCTACCTGGCCATTAAGTGTATCCACTTCATGTACAGAATACTGCTTGAGTTCATTATTAAGGAAACCTTTGCAATCTGTTTTTGTTTGCCTGTCATAGCATTTATGCAAAAATAAAAAAAATCAGTCAACAAACAAGAACTGAGGTGCAGTATTATACTGCTCTTCCCAATGGTCAGTGAGACCAGACTATAGTGAACTTGGTGAATTTATTTTTTTGAAGGCAGATTGATATTTAAATATTTTATTTTAAAGGAAGTAAGAGCTCATAAGTGGCAAGTGATAGCAAAGCAGCGAGAAGATTCCATGGGAGCCTATTGAAACTCCCTCAAATCTGTCTCAGGTCTCCTTCTATCAGAACAGAATTGAAAGGCTGGGATTTTCAGAGAGTTGCTTCCCTTAAGCTCCTTTGAAAATCCCAGCTCCTTGGCCCTTATTTAAAGACTTAACTACCTGGTTTGCTATTCATGAGTGTCAAGCACCTAGCAGCGCTGGTGGGTGTTCAGCATTCATGAAACTCAGGCTGCTTGTTTGAGTGCCTAATTATTGACGTAGGAGCGTAACTTTGTAGGCTCCTATTTTCTGAAAATCTTGGCCACTGTCTTCATGCCATAATTGACTTTCCATTTAAGTATCCTGCCATCTGCGTCATAGACTGCTCCTGCTGAGGGGATAGGGAACTCCATAAGGCCTCCAGTCCATTAAGCAGCTCCATGGAGGCAGATCCCCATTGACTTCAGTAGGGCTCCGTGTGGGCACAGGAGTCTTGCCCACAAGGAGTGGTTTGCAGGATCAGGACTTAAATCCTCCCTCAGTGTCTGCTTCACTCAAGGCTATTAGGTCCTCCAAAACCAGTCAATTGCCCAGGATTCACAGAGGCTCAGTGCCTGTTACCGGTAACGCCATGCTACTTAGGACTCCTTGACGAGTTGCTACTCTTGGAACTCACCCTCCCTTTGGGGCTGCAGAAGGAGATGCCACGCTGTGGAAAATCATTGCGGATGTAGCCCCGTGGATGTGGTGTAAGATGATGCTCTGGAAAGTGGCGAGCTTCCTCTGCCATTGCGGCTTGATCCCAGCTAAGGGGCTTCAGGGAAGAAGACTGGGTGACAAGGACAAGAAGTGCCTCTCCCCATCCTGCCTTGCCCACTTCTGCTTCACAGCTGCCATGAGAGGAGGGGATGACAGGGCTCAAAATATTTCTGCAATGACCCTGTCCATGAGTGAGTACAGTGTGAACAACAACATTAATTAAGGGAACGAGTTCTCCACCTAGCTCCCGTAGATCTTGAGCCAATCAAATGAGCAGCCTGTGTGCAGTAATCACCGGTTTGATATTTTAAACAGCAGCCAAAAAGGCAACTGTATTGTTCGGCCTCCCACATAAGCAGGTGAAACCTGCCTTAAGTATTGTTTGAGCCGAGATGAGTCCAACCTTATGCTGCTGGTGCTGCTTTTATTGTTCTCCGCTGTCTATACTTTATGTCGCAAGCTGTAATTTCACGATGCCTTGGGTGTCGTTCGAGAATTATAATTAACAGTTTTGCACGTGGTGGCGGGGGGGAACAACTCCTGTTTTTTCTGTCTGCAAATAATGGATTTTTCTCTCTTTCTCTCCCTGTTTTTCAATTTGGATTTGCTGCAGGTGCATAGGCCCCCGTATTGAGGACTGCATCGGCCTGATGGATAGGTACTTGCTGAGTGCTTGCTCTCACTGTTCCCCTCTCATACTCCACGTGTGGGCAAGGACGCGCGTGTGCATGTCCCTGTGAATGGTGAATGATATTCTCTGTTCTGTAATTGCCTGCAGGTGTAGAGGTCCCACTAGTCATGACTGCATTTACTATCCATGGACACGCCAGTCCACCTTACCACAGCATGCTAGGTAACATCCTCCATCTTTCCATGTTGTACCTCTGGATCCTTCCCCAGTTACCACAGAGGAGTTGTACTAACCAGTTGGGTTAGAAATATGAATTAGAGTGTGTAAAGTGTGTCCTAATTTATTCTCAAGAGCAGGATATACAGCTCAGCTTTTAGATTGCTTTACAGTTTGAAAGTAAAGTTCGCTATGCCATTAATAGAATTGGTTGAAAAGTCCTCAGAGCTATTCTGTATGACTTATTTTTGCAATTTCAAATTTTTGGTCAACAAACATTCACAACTAAACAAAATGAAACATTTCGTTTAATTGAGATTCTCATTTAGTTTTGGTTCTTGAAAGCCAAAATGAAAAAATTGAATTACAGCTTAGTGAAAAAAACATTTTTTTAAAAATTGAACTTTCCTCAAAATTGAACTGTGTTCATAAAACATCGCAACGCAGACAAAACTATTTTTCTACCAAATGTATTTTCTTGAAAATAGAGCAGCTCTCGCCATTTCACTGTTAATTTAGCATTCAAAAATGGCACTGGAAGTTGAGAAATTCAGTCTCTCCTTGCATCAGGTTTGGTCTAAAATGCATCCATGATGACCAAATTTATATAGGAAGAATCTATATATGTTTGAGTTTGTTAGGCCTCTGTGTTCCCCTTTATTATTCACTTATTATTTATTATTTATGATTATTTACTATTCACGTCCTATAATTTTTTTTCATTGTATTTATTTTTATTGTATTCAAACTGGTTAGTATAGCCTCCAGGCTCTCAGGGTCTAGCAATTGACTAGCAATTTTTCCTTTCAAACAACTTCACCTCATAAAGCATTCTAGCTGGTTCTCCTTGGTTTGTCTTGAACATTTCCTTATAGTGATATCAGAAATTTAATATGATGAAACTCAAGGAGCCGAATGGTTTTTTTTTAATGGTTCCATGCCTCCTCGTTACTTATTCACCATGAAACTCCTTATTTTCTGGTTGTTTACTGATAGTATTATTCTCAAGGGAAAGTGGTATGAAAAAAGTGCAACTAGAATGCTAGCCAAATCTCCTTCTTAAATGGTCTAGGCAAGATCCATTAATATTTATTCCAAAGTCCAGTGCAGTTATTGGGAAGAGGTCCAGATATTCAGGAGTGCCTAGTCATCATGGGTACCTCAGTTTTTAAAGGCCCACCTTAAGACACTCTCTTGAGGGCCTCTTAAAGGATCTCAGACTGTGCCTCAAAACCTAAGGTGCCCCAAATCATGAGGCACTTCTGAAAATCTTGACTTCATTGACTTCACTAAGCTTTGGATCCAGCCCTTTGGCCCCAAATGAGCAAAGCACTTTAGCACATGCTTAACCTGAACGGCTTCAACAGAACTACGTACATGATTAAAGTTAAGTGCTTAAGAGATTTGCATGATTGGGGCCTTAGTCATTTCTTTAATTATTTACAATACTGTATTTTAAATTGAGACTGGAATAAACAGAATCTTAAGAATATGTGAAACATTGGGAAGATTATTGGTAAGTAATGCCACCACACCAGTCATTGTGTACATCAGCTGAGGTCTCCAGTATACATATTTTAAGTAAAGCTGCTTGATATTGTTGGCACAATAGGGAGTTTGATTCAACTGGCAGAACTGTAAGCTTAACTTTGACTTCAGAAGATGGATTTATTGTCTAGATACTTACTTAAATCTCCAAGGGCATGATCCAATGCATGTTGAAATCAATGGAAACACTATCATTAATGTCGCTGACTGTTAGGTCAACTCCTATGTAGCAAAATGAGTAATGAAATATGTGAGAGACAAGGTGGATGAGGTAATAGATTTTATTTGGCCCAACTTCTGTTGCTGAAAGAGACATGCTTTTGAGACCAGGCTTGAAAGCTTGTCTCTTTCACCAACAGAAGTTGGACCAATAAAATATATTACCTCACCCACCTAGTCTTGCTAGTATCCTGGGATCAACATGGCTACCACAACACTGCAAACACTAATGTGTTTGTGTGTTGTTGTATGTGGAATTCAGGTTGTGGTACTGTGCTACAGATGATATTTACCAGTATGCTGTCATTTTTCAAGACCTTAAAACAAACAATGCACTATCAGATCCTTTTTAGTTTAAGAAGTCTAGACAAGTGAATTCATCTCTCTGAATCTGTAACCTAATGTCAAGTCAGTAAAACAGGCTACTGAGGTGTGTGTGGGCATGGGTGTGAAAATTAAAGTAGGTGTTTTAATCCATTCAAATGAGGCATGTCCTGCTCCAGTCAGTATGAGTAATGAGTGAGCCTCAGTTATTGAATCTGGAGAACCATTTCAAAGAAAAACCGTTTCCTTTAGAACTGACAGCTTTGCTACCCTTACTTCGTGACAATGATTGCCATGTAAATGTAATTACATTTTAGGATTTGTATGTTCTATCTCTTTCAAACCTATGTAAGAAATTTCAGAGCCAGTTTATGGCTTCCAAACCTATATTTGTTTTTGGTTTTTAATTATCCATTTTAAAATTATGCCCTTTGTTTGGGACAAAAAAATAAGCAAAACTACACTGGCAAAAATGGTATACTTTCTGTGTGATGCAAGTGGTGAAAACCAAAGTATCTATTTCACTTTAAATGGAATGCTTTACATATTCCTCTAGCTGTCTTTTATCCACCATGACCTACTTCAGGTCATTAATGTCTAGTTTGCACCTTCATCGTTGCTGACATTGACTTGAATCAGTACTGGATTGAGGGGACAGAGTGGTCTGTTGTTCAACCAGCCAGCAGACGTTGAGAAGAAAATCTGTAATGCAGTCAAATGAAATATTTCTCACTTCCTTCATCTGCTTCCATTTTCAAATCAATGTTGTTTTTCTTTCCAGTTTTGCAATTTGCAGATTGTTTTTGCCATGATCCATTGGCCTGAAGGCTTTTGCAAGAGTCTGGTAGGATAGCAGAGGAATTTTTACTGTCGTGTTTAATAAAGATGAATCAGATGTGTGCTACACTGCTTGTTTTCCAAAAGACCAGCAGTGACATTTAAAAACATGCCCTCTTTCAGCTTGTGTCTAGAGCCTTTAATGGCTTTACATTATAATCCCTTTATTCAGAGATTTTTTACTCCTAACATTTCCTAGTAGTAGAATTCCACATCAGGTGATGTTAGAAATGCTTTATTTTCTCATTTCCATCTGAATGGCACCCACAAAGGAGGAACATTTTACCCCTTCCCTCTAGACCAGTTGATTGATATCCAAACAGCTGTTTGATTGCTTGTTAGATCTATAAATACACTGATCCTTTGTTCCACAGTTCCCAAATGTGTTTTCAATAAATTAAGTTTATCTTTACAAAGGGTTTCACCACATTGTTAACTACCAGAAAATGTTCATCCTATAAAGGGAATAAATGTCTCCTTAAACTAACCAGTAAAAGCTTTTAGAGCTCATGGGAGAAATGAGCATCTCTTTTATTTGTGGCTAGTTGCCAAATTCCAGCTCTTGTAATGATAGGAGGTACTGCACTGTAGTTCTAGTAATACTATGGAAAGCCATAGTTCTCTACATTCTTTGTATTTATTTAACGTCTAGCATGGTGGTATCTGATTGTAATTTATGTGTTATGCTGACTTCAGGACCAGATTCTCTCACTGACTTTGGCCACTTTGAGCTGCTCCAGGGTAGTGATTGATCTCTTGGGGGTCGATTTATCACATCTAGTCTGGACAAGCTAAATCGATCCCTAAGCACTCTACCCGTCAACTCCGGATCTCCACTCCTACAAGAGGTGGAAGCGGAGTCAACGGGGGAGCGGCAGCGATCGACTTGCTGCTGTGAGGACACCGAGGTAAGTCGACCTAAGATACGTCAACTTCAGCTATGCTATTCCCATAGTTGAAGTTGTATATCTTAGGTCGATCCCCCACCACCATAGTGTAGACCTGGGCTAAGGAACCAGAAATGGGACAGATTTTGCCAGCTGAGAATTCCTAAAGCAAAGGGAAATCCTTAGATGGCTCAGAGATGGCATAGTTTATTCCTATATCACCCCTTGCTCTCCAGAATCTCAGAGTGGTGTACATACCAACCCCAGGGCCAGGGGGAGAAGGAGGAAAATGAGGGGGCATGATCAGAGTTCTATTGAACTCTGACATTCTCAGCTAATTTAACTGAGAAATGTTTGCACACCAATCCTTTCATGAAAACCAAGAGGAAAAGTGAGATGAATTGTGTATACCAGGGGTAGGCAACTTATGGCACGCGTGCCGATTTTCAGTGGCACTCACACTGCCCAGGTCCTGGTCACTGGCCTGGGGTGCTCATTATTTTAATTGAATTTTAAATGAAGCTTCTTAAACATTTTAAAACCTTATTTACTTTATATAGAACAATAGTTTAGTTCTATATTATAGACTTATAGAAAGAGACCTTCTAAAAATGTTAACACGTATTACTGGCACGCGAAACCTTACATTATAGTGAATAAATGAAGACTTGGCACCCACTTCTGAAAGGTTGCCGACCCCTGGTGTATACCGTACGGAGAGATACACTGGGATTTTCCAGGGAGCCTAAAGGCTGTATATGCCTAGCTCTAGTTGAATTTCAGCAGGAGCTGAGACCTATTCCCTCAGGTGCTTTTAAAAATTCCAGCTGTAATGACTATGAGGCAAGTTTAGGAGTAATTGAAAGAGGGAGAGGGACTGTGAAGAGAGAAACTCCACCATCTTATTTTAAAAAACAAACAAAACAATGTCCAGCATTACAGGTGTGAGCTTTTTCCACAGAATTTAACTGCCTAATTCAGTTATCCAAGCCAGGCCCAGGATAAAATTCAGTAGCGCTAATGTGTATCTAGGTTTCACTAAATTGCCAGTATTTAAACTTTCAGATGAAGCATTCAAGCTGTAATTCAAAGGAAAAGAATGCTTAAGTAAGGGGTGAAGCTGCTATTTTTCTGACATGAGATCTAGCATAAAACTGAAGATGTAATCAGGGGAAGGAGTGGGAAGGAAACAGCACCTTAATAGTTCCCTGAATAAACCTGTATTGATTGATACCCTAACTAAATGGGCTTCATGTTTTCTTTTAACTAACAGAAGCTAATTAGCCTGGTCCCCCATTGTGAAGTGGTTACATAAAACAATGTGTAGATATTAACTCAGATGGAAATATCCTCATACTTTCTTCTTATTAACAAAGCACACTCTCCCAACTAATCATCCCTTCACAAACAAAAGATTGTTTTTATATACAGTGTATGTATACAAGAGCTAATTAACAGTAAACCCTTTGTAATGCAGGCAAATCCTTTCCTAGCTGTTTCATAACCCCCTACACAGTGTGATTTCATTAGAATTTCACAGTAACTCAGTAGTACAGAATACATGAGAGGGGAAGGGAAACCCACCTCTAATAAACTCTGAGTGCTCATCATTTTTATAGCACTCTGTTCCAGTGCTTGGAATAAAGCATTCCATATGTTCCAGTTACTTATAGAATAATTACAGCCATTCCTGAAAGAGTGTTTTTTTAAAAGAAAAAAACCACAAAAAACTCTCCCCATAAAAATTTACTCCAAGGGGAGAAAATGAGATTTATTTGTGAATATAAAACTATAAACCTACCTCTTGATTGGTAAAATGCACTATTCCAGAGAGACTTTCTAATACAGCCACAGAACAATTCAGGGAATGGATTGTATTTTTAAATATTGAAAAAGAATAGAAAAGCAAACTATTTTGGGTCCTGACTTCTATGGATTTGAAGGTTGAGGTCACACTTTTATCCCTCTAAAATAAAGCAGGATGACAGATAAAGTTATGTTTATCATGAGAGACAGTTTGGTCTAGTGAACAGAGCACTGGTTTGGGACTCAAGAGACCTGGTTCTATTCACGGCTCTGCAACTGGCCTCCTAGGTGACCTTGGGCATGTCACTTCTCTCCCGGTGCTGCTTTTCCTCTCCCGCATTTTTATCTATCTTGCATATTTAGACTGCAATCTCTTTAGGGCAGAGACAGTCTCCAGCTATGTGGGTGCATGATGCCTGCCACAATGGGGTTCTGACCTTGGGTTTAGACTCTAGGTGCTACTGTAAGGTAGATAACTTACTGAAATGAGTTTAGAGGGACTTTATATATACACACACTGGAACCCACTGTGTGCTATTAATTCTATCCCTATGGGCACTCTGCATGAACCACCGCTTATGCGGGCTTGAAGCCGTTTAAGGGAAGTGTAGAAACAAGGCAGGGGGGATTGCTCCTCTGAGGAGCTACCAACAGCAACAGCTTAATATGAAGGGAGAGAGGAGGGGCTACAGATGCAGTAGTAGCTGCTTGCAGAAGGGAGAATTACATTCCCACTCCCCACTGCCTTGAGACCCCTGTAAAAAGGCCACAGACTCAGAGTTAGAATAAGGCCGTAGATTTGTAACTATGGTGAGTAAAGGAGAGGAGTGCAATGCAATGAATTGAGGCAATTTGGACTTTCGCTATTCTTCCTGATAGGCAGAGTCCCCCTGTGGTACAGTAACTCTTTGCTTAATGTTGTTGTGTCCCTGAAAAATGTGACTTTAAGTGAAACAATGTTAAGCTAAACCAATTTCCCCATTAGAATTTATGTAAATAAGGAGGGTTGGATTCCAGGGAAATATTTTTCCCCAGACAAGAGACTACACACACACACACTCACACACACATAAAATTTAATTCTGGTGCACATTGATAGTGATTGGGAAGCTTGACTGAGGTGGTGATGTCACAGGGTGAGATATTTCTGAGGGAATGCATACTGCCAAATGATGATCTAGCAATCAGCTGAGCCTTCTAAGGTTAACCCATTGTTGTTAAGGTAGCCTCACACTCTGCAAGGCAACACAAATGGACGGAGGGGAGACAGTGTGGCAGAGAGACAGAGACACCCCCCATGTGTGTAAGAGAGAAAGAGAGATGTTCATTGTCTCTTTAAGTACACTGAGCCCACTCTAAGTACACTGCCTTTTTAAGTAGATGAGCAAGTTGAGACATTAGCTGCTTCCAGGAAGCTCTCCCAGTCCTGAGCCCTGTCGTGTGTCTCCCTCCCCTCACCCCCTGCTCTATGTGGAGATGGGGTAAGCAGGGGGCAGGAGCAGGGTGGAGGGAGACACCCTGAGATTAGCCTCTTCTCCCCCACCCCCTCTGCACAGCAAGCAGGAGGCTCTGGGAAGCAGCTCCAAAGCAGAGGACAGGAGCAGCACATGGCAATGGGGAGAGGGATATCTGAACTGCTAGCAATTGATAGCTGGCGGCCGCTGCATAGGGAACTTAGGGAAGCGGGTAGCTGATGGGGGGACTGCTGGTCCACCCTGGTTCCAAGCCCCCACCAGGTAACTGCAACAGGCTGCTCTTCCTACAAGCAATGGACAAAGCAGGTGGCTACCAAACAAGGGAGCATTGCTTTAAACGAGTGTGTTCCCTAATTGATCAGCAACATAATAACAGAACAACGTTAACTGGGACGACTTTAAGTAAGGAGTTTCTGTAGATGAACCTGATTGTGTGGCTAAGCACTCAAAAGTAAGCAATGACAAAGATAAGATTGTGCATGGAACCTTAATACAGCATCCTTTGTGTGAATGCATTGTTACAGTGTAATGACACGATCACACAGTGTCTATCAAATGTGATCTTACACAGTGGGTGCTAGACCTTCCCCCACTACAGAGCTCCTCAGGTGCATTAGCGCAATGGTGTCTACTGCCCAACCTCACCAAATATTCAAACAGGCCTCTGCAATCCTTTTGCACCTACCAACATTCTCAGTGATTCTTTTGTGGCCCACCACCCAGCCTGAAGTGTGCGTTGCAACACAGTGCCCTTTGCAGATTACAAGGGCCACAAAATTCCCTTGGCTTAGCCTCAGAACATCTTGCCAAGTCTTGCAATAACCCACCCTAATCATAACTTCAGTACACTACATAACTAGGTTACCTATTGATGTGCGTTCACCTCAG
Organism: Dermatemys mawii; assembly: GCA_007922305.1. NCBI lineage: Eukaryota > Metazoa > Chordata > Testudines > Dermatemydidae > Dermatemys > Dermatemys mawii. Next base: position 1,383,090 of record ML677340.1, read on the forward strand.
CCCCTCGTGAGTGCACGCTTTTGAGATTTGCGAGAAGCACAATGCAAAATTTAATGTGTAGTTCTCGGTCAAATCACAACCCAATTACATCAGCACACTTCCAGGAATTTCTCCTCAATGAAGGCTATTTCCATACCCAAATTTCATCTCTCTACCACAAACCGTTTCAGCTGCAGAGCTATTCCGATAAAGGAGGTTGCAAAAATTGTTTCAGGAAAGTAAAATTGGATTTGTTTTAAAACTCTCCAAATACCTGAAAGTGGCTGAACTATTTTTGCTCAAACTTTGACAAAAAAAGACGATGAAAAGCAGAGAGCAAACCTGGTAAATTTCAGGTGAAAAAGTGAGTTCCAGAAAGTTCTGAACAACTGAAAACTGATAAGCAATGTGCAATCTTATCATTGGCATTTCTTACGTTTATATAACTTATTGCAGTCACTGTTTTTGGCATAACAGTGTGTGTACACTCAGATATCAGTGAACTCCAATGAGAGTGAGATTGATTAAAAGCCTGAAATTCTTCCAGTAAACTGCAGCGTTTGAATGACAATTCTGAGAATAGTGAACTTCCATGTTTAGTGAAATTGTACAGTGAAAAAAGGACTTTGTTGCTGCATGGCTGCACTGTTCGTCACTCCACAGTCTTGTTTGTTAATTCAATTGCCTCAAATGAGGATTTAATATTATAAATTAATTATCTATTATTACAAACACATTCATTGAGCTTTAAAAGTATTTAAGATGCAGTGTTTAAGACTCCGTGAACAATTTCTTAATAATTCATTAATATTTAACATACAATAAGTATGGACTAAAGCCTGCAGACTTTCTTCTATTTTGCCCTAATAAGATTGCAGGATTTGCCCCTCTTATTAAATTTAGACAATATACGTGACAAAGTGTATTTAATTTTGAAGTCTCAACATCACATCATTCTTGGTGGCCCCAGCCTTCACTTTTTGATCTGTGGAAAGATAAAGAAGCTGCAATTGTTACATAAAATGGAAAGTGTATTGCCAGTATAGTTGTGTTGCAGGCATTCATGGGGTCAAATCTGTTTGGTAAGATTTCTTCAAGTCAGTTTCTAATGTTAAACCACATCATTATTATAAAACAGAGTTTGCCTTCGGCCAGGGATAAAGGCATGCTTTAGTGTGTGTGTGTGTGTGTGTGTGTGTGTGTGTGTGTGTGTGTGTGTGTGTGTGTGTGTGTGTGTGTGTGTGTGTGTGTGTGTGTATACATGGTTTTCAAAGCATTTCCTACTGTTTTACAGTGCTTGGTTTATTTACCAGTCATAGTTAATTTAACCCTGCCCACCAAGGTGTGACTATAAAATACAAATTAGATTGAATTAATTTAATTAATTAATCCACAAAGTACACTACCTTGCTAATTCTTCACTCACTAATTCTTCTCTCCCTTTCTCTTTCTCTCCCTCTGTCTCTCTCTCATATTATTCTGCAGTTATTTTCCAAAAGCTTTTTTCAATATTAGATTAGAAATAGCAAATAACTTGAGCTAACGTTACTTCAGACTTGAATTCTTCAGTTTGTTTTATAAGAGTGGAAATAAGAGATTCTTATTTGTTAAAAGGGATTATAGACACAAAGGCATGAGACCTGCAAATACATAGTCATAAGCCAATAACATTTTGTTACAAATTCTAAGAAATTCACACGTTTCAATGGTGCTAACTGCAAAATACTGAACTACAATAATTACCAAAAGTTGAAGGATTTCTACAAACATCAGCAATTGTGCAGGTTCAGAGCATTAGCAAATCATTCTCTCAGGCTGAATTACTTTCTGTTATTGTGTATATACATTTTTTAATACTATTAAGTGAAGTAATGTGCTGGAAAAATGCCATGTAAATTATTGGTGCTTTTGAGCAAAGACTTACCAATAACTAAATTTGTATTTGAACCGGAAGGGTGTTCTAAACCATTCATTTCACATGCAACACTCTGCCTATGTGAAACCAATTCAACTTCATGGCTCTTGACCATGTTGCAGAGGCATTTTGCCTTATGTCTCCTTTATTATGACTAGAGTGGAAAAAAATCTGCTGAGATGGTAGATGGAACTCTACAGTCATCTGCATAGTCTGGATATTCAAAAGCACTCTGTTTTGGCCTAATTCATTGACTTCAGTGGAAGTTGAGTTAATGCTCAGTACTTCTCAAATATCCAGTCCATACTCTTCCACTGACTATTACTGTTCTCTTCAGGTAAGTTGGAACCCTGATGATTTGTGATGATGATGATGATGATGATAATATGCTTCTCTATGCAACCTAATGTCGCCAAAGCTACTTAGACAAGAGTTTGTGCAGGGAACTGATCTGTACTGTCAAACTGTCAGAGGTGGGGAAATTAAGGAAGCCTAGCAATGGTTGAATCCCAGGATATTTGGAAATTCTTCTAGATAAAAATTTGTATACTTAACAGAACTGTCTAGACATTGTGAGTCTACAAATCTAGACTGGATACCTCAAAATTGGAGGTGTTTTCTACCATAGGTGGGGTAGAAATACAACGCAGAGAGATGGCCTTCCAGTACCAGCCTGAACAAGGACAGCCAGAAGTCTAGAAAACTTAAAAAGTACAGTAGTTCCCCCAAATCCTTTTGCTTGTCAGAAGATTCAGTTTAGTTTTTTTTCAAGTTTTAGGAGAAAGTGAAGGTCACATTTCTTTTAACTTGAACTGATTTGCCCATTCTTAGAGAGGGCTTCAGCTATTCAGTACGTGTCCTTGATTTAGATTGCTGCTGTTGTTATGATTTGTCTTGAAGTAGCACCTGTCTGTCAGAAAGCAAGGCCTGCAGCAGGGCCAGTCTCCAGGCAACCTAACGAGCACAGCTGGCCTGCAATGGGCAGCCTCGTTGACTAGGCCGCCTGTTTGGTTGGAAGAGTCAGCGGACCCAGCTCTTATGCCCAGCAGCAGCTGCTCAAAGTGTTCTTCACAGCTGCAATAGCTCCTGCACCTGCTTGTTCCCAGTCCTGCTGCTGCTTTGTTTCCAGCCCCTCTCCTGCCTTGGACTCAGCCTTGCCTCTGCCTTGCCTCACTCCAGGTATTTTGATTCTGATCCTCAGCTCCAGTTCCTGACCTCTTACTTCCGCTCGGACCCTTGGAGCTGGCATATATCCTCTGACTCCAGTTTTGATGCTGGATTCTGGCTCCTGGCTCTAAGTCCAGCTCTGACCCTGGGCTCCAAGTTCCTGGCTACCAGCTTTCATTCCAACCATTAGGCATGACTCCTGCTCTGTCCCTATCACGTGACACCATCTCTATTTCCTTTATACACCCTATAGTTGAAGCACAGTCTTTTTTTTCTCTCATTACCAGCAAGAGGCTCATTTTCATGTTGCATCTAACGTTAAAGGAGAGAGGTTCATTAGGTGACTCTGGCATTCCCTGGTGATCTGTAGCCCCCATTTGTTTTAGCTGCCTATTCTAACATGCTCGCTGTAAAAGAGGTAAACATCATCTTCCAAATGAGGGTTTCTTGAGGCTCATTTGCTAACGGTAGGACCACAAAGCTCCTTTGCTTGAAGCTCAGCTGTGGTATTGTGTAGACATGCACACAGCGAATCTCGACACTGGATAGAGGCTTCCATTTCCCACTGGCTTCAGTGAGAGTTGGCTCCGATCCTTGGTCTGCCCTAGAGCCTGGAATTTGATTGTAAAGAGCGGAGGTTATCTGGCAAACAAGGAGAGCAAGGAAGGTCCATTGTTATAGTGAAATACATATTTAATTGTTAGGAGTTAGGTGATGGCGTTACTGCTGAGTTTTCAAGCTGAGCCTCAGTGAGGTGACCAAGAGCTGGATTGAATCCCATGCATTCAGTGGGGTTGGACTCGCGCCCCCAGTCACCTGAGGGAGCCATGTATTTTGCCTGAATAAATAATGTGCATATTTTAAAAAGTTATTTCTGAATTTATATGTAATGTGTTGCTTTTGGGGACAAGTGGTCTCCCCTCTGTCTGAATTTACATTACTGGTAGAAATTTTAGGATCTATAGTTATCTAGGGTATTATGCCCCGCTCATTAACAAGGTATTTGAGCACTTTCGATTGTCCCTTAATGCAGATGGTTGGTTGTTTTCTTCTTAAAGATGCATTGCTTTGAGGTGCTGTTTGGAGTTACAGATGTATATTCAGTATTACGGAGGTTTATGCAAAGGCTCCAAGTGACGTATAGATTTACCCAAAGATGCCTTATCTTTATAAAATGTGGGTAATGCTTTTCTTTGTGTAACCTTTTGACCTCATCAGGGGAGTTGCCTTGAGGGAAGACTGTAGTTTTAACAATTGCCTCACATTATTTTTCAGTCTGAACTAAACTTTTAACAAAATCAGCTCGATAGACTGGTAAGCAGGCTTCCTTCCAGATATGTCAGCCATTAAGTCCACAAAAGATAATGCAGATAATCATTTTTGGATATATTCACAGATGAGCAAGTTATTAAAAAGAGAAGAAATGGTTGTGGGATAACATGAAAAGCGAGTGCTGGCAGGCCCTGATGGAGGCTTGCTGGCAGAAGAGGTTTGCACTGTGCCTGACTACACAATGCATGACTCTGGCCAGTGCTACTAATCCCTCACTTTCAAGTGTGCAATGTTCAGAGAAAAATTCAAGAACAAAGTCAAAACATAGTGATGCACGCAAAGACCAGATTTTGGTTCAACAAAACTGGATGAAACAAGTTTTCATACGAGTCCTGACTTGTAAAATTCATGAAGCCTTATGTGCAGTAAAATTGGCACAAATAAAATTTCCCCTCAACCTTCACAATAAAAAGATGCCAATCATTTCCTCAAATAACTTGTCTTAGACTCCCATCCAAACCCTGCTTATAATACACACTGTTGATTACAAAAATACAACCCAACAACCCAGTATGCCATCATTCATTTGTCTTCATAGTGGTTTTTTAAATCTTATTTCTTGTTATTTTGCAAATTGTTTCATTTTAACTTTTAAGTCTCAGGACTTCATAGACTCTAAACAATCCTATGTAGATATTGTGCAGATATATCTAGCTGACAGTAAAGGGTAGCTCAAATGGGTCTGAAGAGGTACTTAGGCAGTAAGTAACCCAAGGAAGTCTGAGGGAGGTGAGGAATAAGATGTGGTAATGGAGAAACAGAAGCCAACAAGGGACAAAGGGTGAGTGTTAATTTCTCTCCAAAGACCACTTTAGGCATAGGCTAAGTAGACAGGCCCCTACAGATGGTTCTACAGAAATAATGCAGAGATTGCTTCAGTCACTCAAGACCATATTAATCCTGAATTACTCTTCTGTGGTTATGGTTTCTGCACACCCTGTTTCTGCTCAGTCAAGTACAAATAGACACCGATAATTAACACACACGTCTTGAAACTCTTTGCACTGCCGGCTAACAAAGCACTCAACTGAAGCACTGCTGTGTCTCACACAAAGGAGTGTGGAGAATGTCTGGAAACTGTAGACATCCACTTCAGATGACTGAACAAACTCACAGGCATCCTTGTGGAAGAAAGAAACCGGCACAGGCTATTAATTATATTACTGTGTATTATTGATCATGCACCACAGATTAAATATGCTTCCTGTCCCAACTAGTTTGTAGTCTAAGGCCCTTGCAGCTCAGGGTCTAAATTAGATGCAGGCAGTAATGTCCACATGTAACCTCATGCATATGATAAAGGTGCATGTAAAACAGTCATGCTACATGATTGAAAGTCAAATTTCCAGATAGCCATTGGTTTTTCTTTTTCTTTTAAACATCTCATTTATTGGAAGGCCTTGTGGAAGAAGTAGGGTTTTGAGGAGGAATTTGACTGTAAAGAGGGGAGGTCACCTGGCAAGCAAGGAGAGCAAGGAAGGTTCAAGAGCAGGCACTCGGTTGAGAACTGACAGAAGGAGACAAAAGAGATGGAAGAAGGAAGAAGAACAGGAGGAAATGCGGACTGCAGATATGATTCATCTTTTTAACCATGAGAGCAATTAACCATTAGAGCAATTTACCTAGTGAGATGGCAGGTTATCCATCAGATGAAGGCTTTAAATCAAGGCTCCTTGTCTTTCTAAATGATATGCTCTATTTCTAAAAAGTTGTGGGTGTAATTGCAGAAATTATCGGGTGAGGTTCTACAGTCTGTTACGCAGGAGGCCAGACTAGATTATCATAATGGTCTCTTCTGTACTTAACACGTGTGTAGGTTGGTCAGAAGAAAGTAGCAGAGAAATAAGTGGGAAGCAGGAGGTAAGTTCTAATCTAGCAATTTGTCCATGCATCAGCAGCTACATCTGTCTTCTATTTGTCAACTCTGGGTCTGGGCCTGATCCTGGGAAGTCACTGGGATCCTTTCCATTGATTTATTTGGGCTTTGGCTAGGCCCTGGGCTGCTTAGTTTAATAACCTTTCCCATGAACTGTGTACATTCTAGAAGGAAATTGTCAGTCTACCTGCCCATCAAGATTTTCAGGAGGAAAAAAATGTACTGTCACATCAAAAATGGGCCAGTAACCATTAATATGCATAGTCTCAATCACAATAAGGATAAGAGACAAAGAACAGATTGAAAGGATATTCTAGCTTTAAGATACCCCTGTTTCCAGTAGATGTGTGGGTTTTTTTCTTGTGACAGTGATATTCTTTGCATATAGATGAGTTGGAGGCAAAGTGCAATATTGCCTCACCATTGCAGCTTTGTGTGAATTGGTTCTGTTAAGTTGTCAAACAGCCCAGAAGCCTGATTCCTGTCATCGACGGGTTCATGTAATCTTTCAGTCACTGTTTCTCTCCTACAGCAAAGATAGGTCTGGAACTGGGGGTGGATTGGCATTTAGGCAAAGGGGATGGGGGGGATTTAGGCATTTAGGCAAAGGGGAGGGGATGGAAAGAGGATCCTGACGATGTATCAGCATCTTTACTTCAGTTCTCTCTAGCCGGGTGACCCACATTTTCTCATAGTCCTCCCCTAAGCACTGAAAATTCACTTGGCAATCTAGCCTTCCACATATTTTAAAAATGGGATGTGTGGCAAATGACCTTCGATTGAAGGGTGAGAGGGGGAAGGTGCAGTTGAACCTTCTCTCTGGATATATTCCTTGATCGTGAATAGGGTCCTGACTTTTCTGTCAGATTAGCTGTCCATTCAAGGCTTCAATAAGCTGTGAATGCACCTACAGCACCAAGGTCTGCTGTCTGGCTGAACTGAATACACTGCAGTCAATAGAAGGAAATGTCTGTGTATTTAAACCAGCTCACCACTTCCTGGATGCTTGTCCAAACAAGAGAAAGGGCTGGCATGGGTAGAAGGGAGCCGGAGTGCCTGGAACACTTGTGCACCGAGTAACCCTGGCAACATAGGCAATGGATTTGAGGTTGGTGTCCCGTATAGAGATTTGGGAGAAAGGAGGACTGTGTAACCTCGTTATAGACACCCATTTAGGTGGTCCCATTGACGTAATATAAACACGTGAAGACAATTCTTCACTGTTTTGAACAGCGTGCTAACCATGGACCTAAGCCATTTTTGGAATCAGTGATGTCATATCCTGGTTACAGACATGCTAACAGGTTTTAAGCCGAGGAAGACTTTGTAGCACCTTAGAGACTAACCAGTTTATTTCAGCATAAGCTTTCGTGGGCTATAGCCCACTTCAT
>ML677340.1:1395749-1505546 GCA_007922305.1 Dermatemys mawii
CCCTAAACCTAGAGCCCCCTCCTGCACCCTGAATCCCTGGAGCCCCCTACTACACCCCAAGCCCCTCATCCCCAGAGCCAACACCCAGAGCCCGCACCCCCGCCCACACCCCAAACCCCTGCTTCAACCTGCAGCCCCTTCCCACATTCCGAATCCCTCAGCCCAATCCCAGAGTCACCTCCTGCACTCCAAACCCCTCAGCCCCACCCCAGAGCACGTACTCCTGCCCCAGCCCAGTGCAAGTGAGTGAGAGTGGGGGTGAAAGAGCCACCGAGCGGGGGGAATGTAGTGAATGGGGGCAGAGCCTCGGGACAGGGGCGGGACTAGGGGATAGAAAGTTGGAACCCTACCTAATCATTTATAGAAGCACACACATTATATAGTACCTTGGATAGAGATATATGAACATGCTATTAAAGGCTAGACCGATGGATCCTTCATGGAACTTAATATAGATGCCAAATATAGTGTAATACAATCTAAATGGCCAAATTAAGGATTAATCTTGCAAACCCTTGTTGAACAGAACTATTGAAATCTATGTGAACTCTGCACATGTGTGGCTTGCAGGACTGTTACATACAGAAAGGTATCCATTGACCAAGATCACGCATGCTGCTTCAGCTGTGGTCTGACCTGCTCATTTTCTTTCAGTTGTATCCTACTACAATGTCTGGCTCACCCTCCAATGCCCCATCCCTTCTGCCCTGACTCATGTGAGCAGTCCTCTTGGTTTCAGTGGGACTGCTCCTGGGATAAAGTTACAGGACTGGCCTGTAAGGGACCAGTTCTGCAGAGTGCCAAGTACTTCTGAGATGTGCTGAGCTCCTTAAACTCTCATTAGCATTGAAGGCAACTGAGGGTGATCATGACTTCACAGGATCAGTCTCCAGAAAAGCAAACAATGAAGCCAAAAAGTCCAGGAAAGCACAACTCTGGACACAAGGAAGTTTGTAAGGGACCGCAGAATGAGCACAGAGTTGCAATCCTAACTATTCTGATCTGAATTCTTCCTGGAGCCTGAGGAAGCTGAAGCTGTCCTAGATAATTCTACAGCCAGGACTGAAGCATCCATGTTCACCACCAGTGAGCTAAAGTTCATTAAATCTGCGCTGGGGTTCTAAATTTCTTGGATATTGGCTCTTAAGGGGACTCCTATAACCACGAAGGCTAGCATTCCAAAAACCAGTCAAAGGAAATAGAATTGTGCCTTAACGAGAGAGAGAGACAGCAGCAAAGACAGACACATGCTTAAAGGGGTCGCCTGGTCTCTAAAGTGAGAAAATGAAGAATTTTGAGCACAAGAGTCAATGCTCTGATGGATGATCAGTTGGGATCCCCCAGGGAATGGGCAACTGACGTGGAGTCCTTCCTCCATTGTCGTTTGTGCCTGACACTAAGAAAGGGCAGTGGTCTAGACACTGAAGCTGAGTGAAATCATAGGCTCTATAAATCTAACATGAGGATGGACCAAATGCTCAATGTAATTAGTGTTTATTTTTTTCTATTACATTGATAGCATGTTTGAATGCTGGACTCCAACTCAAGTGCATGAACTGCATCAATTTAGCTAAAACACTCTATTCTGTCCATGATTCTTACCTCTTTTTTAGGCTCCATAACCTTCTAGAGCTGCTTTAATAATTAGGAGAAGCAACTTTTGAATCCTCCAGTCGGGATTTCCCCAGATTCCCTAAAGTTTTGGGGATTCCCTAACTTGTGTGGGTCATTATGGGGCTTATTTAATGGATCACCGGAATGCAGCCACTTCTGTAGTGGAGCATAGTAGCTATGTAGTAGTGCACAATGGCTTCATAAAAGGAAGAGAGGAAGAATACTGTGCCCGAATAAACAAATGTCATACAATTGGTTATTTGAAAAATGCACACCTCCAAGAGTTCCTATTCACAGTTCTATATTCATGGTATGTGATTGGTCCCCTGAATCACTTGCTGTTCTTTCTATCCAACAATTCTTGTTGCAGTGTTACGTGATGTTTCAGTTCAGGGCAAGATGGAGTGTTGCCCCCTGGAACCTATATTCTTTGTTATACAAATCTTCCTGTTACAATTGTTGTTGGCCATTGACCGAATTGGGCATATCGCTATATTTTACTCATCATGGTCTCCAAGTTGTATGGCACTTTCTGCCTTATAAAGTATTGCTGTTTTAATTAACGTAATATGCCAGTAAAATATTGGTTGGAGGAAAGGATCGGTCTAATTATGCACTCTGAAAACCACTGTCTGACCAAATTTAAACTACTGTGGTTCTTGTGAAGTAGGTGTTTCCATGATAGACTGACCTGCTGGTGTATGATATCCTACAACTGAGTGTGCTACATGCTTACATTTAAGGAAAGCACATTTTCAGTTTAACTATATCAATTGCACAAAGTGAAACATGGACTCCACTGAATGCAACTATGTATAGTGAAGCCCATGTACTGTATCCTCACTCAGTTTATTGGATCTAACATGTACTCTTTATGAATGCAGAGGGGAGCTGCTTCAGTTGAAGCCAATGGTCTTAGTCACAAGTCAGCCCATAAGTGCACACTATCGATACGACTCTAGTTTTCTTTCAGTGAAGCAAAAATGACTCTTTCCAAAGAAAATGGAAAATATGACAAGAATATAAATGGATTGTTCTTTGACTTGATGAACTTGCTTCACCTCTGAGCCAAATCTAGTAGATTTAGCTTCCTTTCCATCACCAATAAATCAATCCACCTTATCCAGGAGCTAACTTGGCATATTGTATAAGATGCATTAATCCATTTAAACGACAATCCTGGAAACAAAGTCACAGTGCAAGTTCTTACCAGTAACTTTCTCTTTCTTCCTTTTGTGGAGGAAAAGAAAAATCTCAGCGTAAAAATATCAAATATGCCGTAGTGTCAAGTGGTCGACTCTACTGTACGGACACCTATACTTTACTATAAAAACACCTATATTGTACTACCATGATAATGGGTATCTTATCATTACTTATTTATCCCAGGGAAAAAAGTATGTTGATATGGAGTTAAAATTCTGAGTATATATCAATCATTTCTGGTGAAAACCAGACAGGGTGGTTTTAACTTTCACAAATCAAGCATTCAAAATTCAGGGCTAAAATTTACCTTAAGGAAATCTAGCTTAGAAATGAATAGTTATGCCACCCAGACAGTCTTAAATCTGTCATTTGGTGACACCATGCAATAATTGTACAATTATAATTAATATATATTAGTGTCTGTGCTCCTAAATTAGAATGATTTTTAAAGACATATTATTCTTCCTGCCCCTCCACATATTTTACAAAATGAAATTACCCATCATAGCATTAAAGTGAAACATAAAATTACCACATTAAGAGACTGTTAGGACATATGTTTACCAATGAATTGATACTCCCATAGTGTTTGTTCATCACACTGGCATTTGGCTTCCATTTCAGTAAAATCTTTCCTCATAATCAAAACAAATAGAACCCTCTCTAAACATCGGCATCTTCTGTTCAACCATTTTTATTTGTTTTGAGGATGGCAAGAGGCATGTCTTGATTAACAGTTTATTTTAGGAAGGGGAAGACTTTATTTCCAGAGTGATGCTAGGGATCACTTTTGTAAAGTGCTGAGATCTCTGGCCCCAGTCCAGTAAAACTCGTAAGCACATCTGTAATTCTAAGCAACTGAGTACTTTAACTGAAGTCAGTTTCCCCCTCTATAAAACGGAGGTAGGGATACTGTCCTCCTTTGTAGAGTGTTTGAGATCTACTGATACAAAGTGCTATATAAAAGAGTTCCATATTATTTTTGCTCACTTACTTAAAGTTATGCACATACTTAAGTACCTTGCTGAATCAGTGCCTAAAATGGAGATGAATGTGGTCAAAGAGAATTGCCTTGTTGGATACAAATGCATGTTTGTCAATGTTGGATGTGTTTAAACACTTGTTTTAATGGATGAGTTCGTTAATTCAATGCTGACTATGAGTTTGTGGTCAGTGTAGACAAGGGTAAATTTTGGTTTAAAACCTGCTGGAACCCAGGTTTAAGCATGACTAACTTACATAATGTTGAACACTGTTGGCCCTTATCTACACTGGATATAGAGTTGTAGCCAGCATTAGGTCAGTTAACATGATTGTTTTTAAAAAAGTGTTTAAACATGATAAAATTTTCTAATAAAGACAAGTTTCCTCACAGAGTTCAGTCACTCTTTACTTACAAGCTAAAATAGCCAAGGAGTGGTGGAGAAGAAATCACTATTCTCTGAGCTAAAAAGAAGTTTAATGTTCCCTGAATAAACAAGTGTTAGCCTATTTTTTCTCCCACTTCAATGGACTTCAGAAGAGTAAAGTTATGCTAACACTGGATGCTTTCGGAAATCCCAGTTGTAGAACTTACTGAGGATGGGTGAAGAGAAAAGAGATGCTATTAAAGCACATTTGAAAATAATTTATGTGCCATTCTGACTTAATAGGGAATTTCATATTTTGGTTAATGAGTACCTAAGCGTACGTTCCAGGAGTGGCAGGTCTCTAATAGTAAAGCATTATGGTCGTGTGAATTCCCTATGGGACTGTGGGGTAATATGCCATATGCAAAATTTGTGAAATGTCTGTCAGGGAATGACAGCCTCTTGTTAAAAAACTCCTTACCAGAAAAACAGCAAGAAGCTACTGCTTACAAGCATTCAAGCTAATAATGAATCCTACATGGATATATTAAAATATATATTTTAAAAACCCCATAGCACTGTACAAACGAGACTTCAAAGCTCAATTTATTTACATTTTATAGTGGGTGGTTTAATATTGAAAATGGTCTGGGGAGAGAACACCTGTTCTTTCTCCGTGGACCAAAATTTTGTCTTTTTCTCCTGTTTGCCAGTCGAGAGTGTGAAATCCACTTAGTACTCCAGGTAATTAATTAGGCTGTGTTATCTGGTTTTTGCAGCATTGTAGATGTTTTGGAGCTGTTGGAATGACGTTGTGTGCCCCCTATTGAGTGCTCTTAAACATCTTGGGAATACTAACTGAACTTTCATCTCCATTTTGGTGTGCAGGAATGGCGATTAAATGTTTCTAAATGTGAAAACACTGTACACATTTAAAAGAAAATAGAGATTTCTCCAAAGGGGATACTGTGATCCTGCTTTCAGTATTCAGCCTCATGTCCACAGCTTCCAGTTTAGAAGTCAGCATATTTCTTGTATTTGTTCTAATAATTGAAAGCTGAATTGGCACCTTGCAGTCTGCCCCCAGATAAGGGTGTAGCGCATAGCTGTGTTGTCTGATGAGTAGAGCAGGGACTGATGGTGATTCAGCGCACTACATATGCTTTAGAATGGGCAGAGATAGTCAGTGGAGAATTCCCTTTGGCACAATGGAAGTCTCCACCCCAATGTAACAGAAGGATTTTCTGTGGCCAGGTTCAGTACGGAGCTTACACCACTAACAGAAGTTAGAATAGCTGGGAACCTACACTCTAATTTCCACCAGAGCCAGGCAGGATGAGTGAGCCAGCAACCAGCTTGCTGCAGCTGTCACTCTCTACTATGTTTTAGAATAGCTAAAGAATTGGGACCTCACTGTTTTTAAAAATGCTTTATGAAAATCTCCACTTTGGTGAGGAAACTTGCTTGCATGTCTCCCGGATGACATTATTACTCTTAATTTTCATGGAACTCATGCTAAACCTGTGGTAAAAGTGGCTGGCAGAGGCAAATACTGGTGATTGCATTCACAAACGGATTGTTTGGTAACAGTAATTTAAGTGGATTACGCTCTTAATGCCACCAGAGATAAGGAGGTTTTATGTCCAGTCGCACATCAAGCTGAGGCCATGGGCTCATGCAGAAAGATCCAGATTGAAAAATATAACGGAAAAAATTTCATGCCTGTAATTATACTCTGATCAACACCGCCTTGCACGGATCAGTGTTAAGCCCACTTTCATTAGGGAGCCTTATTAATGACATGGAAGAAAAGGGTAAACAGCAGATTAATGAAATTTGCAGATGATATTAAATGTGAGGTGTTGCAAACACCAGAGACAGTAGAGAAATAACACAGAGGGGCTCAGTGAGGTTAGAAATATAGACAGGAAATGAAATGAGTCTTAACAACAACCAAAAGAGCAAGTTAAGAAACTTAAGTGTAGATAGAGAGAGAGAGTGATGAGTGATACTTGCAAAAAAATAGTGCCTAAAAGTGATGAAGGAATGATAGTGAACAACGGTGAAATTTGAGGTTTCAGTGCACTTGTGGTGTCAAAAAAGTGATGGAGCCAAAGACTTGTCATTTAAAACTACACAGAAGAAAGCACTTGACATTTGATTGTGGGGAGGAACTCAGCACTGGCAGGATGATCTACTATCTCTTTCTCTCTGTAATGTTTGTAAGAATATATGACTTTTAAGTCATGATGGTGGTGCTGTAAATGACGTACTGTTACAATGAAGTAAATATTTACTGTTCCGTTCCAAAGCAAAACCTATCCCAGTTTTATTGCTTAGGTCTTATTGGTTAACACTTAGCAATGCTTGTTTCAAGTTCCACATCATCTCTACTTGGCCACTTTTGGGGGCATAATAATGAGTTGGGTGTTTGCACTCAGCTCTAAGCTTTGCATAAAACATGCAAATTTCTGAGGTCTTGAGACTCGGTTTGGATTACCTGCAAATATTTGAATACCTAAGTGGTGTGTTAAGTGCTTAAGGATTAGTCACTTTCCTATGGGTAAGCATGATAGTGAACATTTAAACATGGAGCTTTATTAGCCAAATCTGGCCATTTACATTTGGCAGATTTATATTTATGCTATTTGAATATGATACAGTACTTCTGACTGCTCAGATTTGTGGTAGGAAGCAACTGGAGGAATCCATTGGGATTTTCAGCAGGTTGCTCAATGTAAAACTCCTCTCAGTTTTCAACAGCAGTATAGCATGATATTAATAGGCCATAAACATGCTTTCAGGGTCACCTGTGTTTAGTGCAGGCATGGTCTTGTAGAGAAAGGTCTTCTTCACAAAAATCTTCTATCCTTGTCCAATTGACAGCTTCACCTAGTGTCACTTTTTCAGAACCTCCTTTGGGACAGCCTTTGTTTTGTTATTTGTATGTGAAATATTAAGATCTACGTGTCTTTTTAATGAGAGTTTCTACCTCCTGAAATAATAAAATACAATAGTAAGAGCAGAGGTAATGGATGAGGAGCTGCAACACCTCACAGCTTGTTTTCTAGCTATTAAATTAGACTTTTGTGAAAGCATGTATTTATAAAACTAGAGACGCAAGATGAGTGAGGTAATATCTGTTACTGGGCCAACTTCTGTTGGTGAGAAAGACAAGTTTTTGGCATGCAGAGTTTCTCTTCAGGTCTGGGAAACTTTGTGTGTGTGTGTGTGTGTGTACGTACATACACCACTTCACCCCGGACTGAAAAACAGCCATGTCTGTGGGTGAAAATAAAGGAAACATATCATTCCATAAATTTGTATCCATTTGAAAACAAAGGAGACATATAGGCAGGGAGAATGTAATATCACATTATGTGAAACCTTTATAATGACACCTAAAACCAAATAAAATGATTTATTGTTTTCTTAAACACCTGGAATGCTCACCAGGTCACAACACTGTTTTCTCTAATTTCTCAGTGTCTGAATTTCCCCTTGTTGACCATCACCTGGTCTCTTTCAGCACTGTCCATCCGTTCTTTCTCACTCACATTTCTTGACATCCCGTCCATTGCATTGATGACTTATCTGCTTTCAGTTCTCTCCTCCTCTTTATTTTCTTCCATTGATAATGATTGTTGATTCTCTTCATCCCTCCCTCTCCTTCACCCATTTCTCTTTTGTCCTCTCTCCTTTCGGAAAGTCTGTCGCACCCAACCCTGCCTCATACCCCAGCGTCTGCTTCCGTTCCCACTCTCACAATGCAGTCTCTCTCTGGTGGAAATCATATCACTCAGGCTGACTTCCTCCACTGAAAATTAATTCTCTCTTCCTTTAAATCTTTTGTCTTCCCAGCTAAACAACTCTACTTCTCCAGCTACATTGAATCCCATGTCCTCAGTCCCAGTCACCTTTGACTCACTCCTCAAACTCTTCTGCCTCCACTTCTCTCTCCACACAGGATCTCACCGATTTCTTCAAAGAGATGATTGACAAAGAATGATACGGCCTTCCCGTTCCTCTCAGCTAGCCTTGCCTTCCCCTCCTACAACTGTTGCCTCCTTTTCTCCTGCCACTGACTCAGAAGTTTCTTATCTGATCTCCTACTCTAATCACTCCATAGGAGCCAGTGACCTCTATCCCAATTCCTGATCTTCCTTGTGCCCACTCTCATCCTCTTCCTTACCCTTCTCCTTAACCCTTTGCTCTCCTCTAGCTCTTTCCCCTCAAAATATGGGCATGCTTTAGTCTCTCCCATTTTATAATAATCCACCCTTGGCCCCCACTTGCCTTTCCAAATATTGTCCCTTTGCCATTTCATTTCTAAGCTCATTGTCTGGAGTTCCTCTCCTCAAATTGCATCAAATTGCATCCTAAACCCTCTCCAATCCAGATTCTGCCCCTTGTGCTCCACAGAAACCACTCTTTTCAAAATTTACAATTGCCTCTTCCTAGCAGAAGCTCAGAACCATCTTCATCCTCCTTGACCTATCAGCTGCCTTTGGCACTGTTGACCGTGGTCTTCATGAAATCTTGTCCTTGCTTGTCTTCCATGACTCTGTCTTTTCACCTCTCTAATAGCTCCTCCAGTGTGTCCTTTGGAGAACCCCCATCATCTCCCCTCCAGCATTCTGATGGAATTCCACACAGTCCTGTCTTTGGTTCTTTTATCTTCTCCCTTGCTATATCTTATATCTGGGTAAGCTCACTTACCATCTCTATGCTGAGATATGTACCTATCTAGTCCAGATGACTCCTTCTGCCCAAATTCAAGTATTAGTCTGTCTCTGACATTTCCTCATGGATGTCTAACCATCAGCTCTAACTTAGAAGGAAGAGTAAGCTCTGTTTTAAGTCCTTCCAGCAACTTCATTTCTAAATCACATGGACAGCACCACCATCCTACCTGTCACTCAGGCCCATATTCTGGGAGTCATCTTTAGACTCAGATCTCTGTCAAGGTCCTCACCATCCAGGCAATATCTTAGTCTTTCTGATTCTTTCTACGTAACATCTCTAAGATACAGCCTTTCATATCCATCTATTCACCTAAAATGCTCATCCAGGCTTGCATCTCTTATCTGGACTACTACAACACCCTTTTTTCTGACCTTGACAAATGCAATCTTGTCCTGCTTGTATGCATTCAGAAGGCACCTGCAAAGATCATTTTGCTAGTTCATCATTTTGACAATGTCACCCGTCTCTTTGCATCCCTCCACTAACTTCCTCTTCTTTATCACATCAAACATGCACTCCTTGTCTTACATTAAAGGGTCATTCCAGCCTATCCCTATCTTACCTATCTTTTCTCATTCACTATGGAGGTGTCCATTTCCAATTGCCCACTTGTTTTCAAAGAGGAACCTTTGTGCTTTCTCTCAGACTACCCCTCATGCTTTGGAGAAACTCCTCATAAACATCTGGAAAGCTACCTCATAAATCTCCTTCAAATCCCTCCTCAAAATGTTTCTTTTACCATGGTGCCTACAAAAAGCTGACAACAGTTAGGCTTCTGGTGCACTGAGACCACAGCCTGCCATGTTAACTAATATTGGTTCATTGTTTCCTTGTACTCACCATTTGTCTATCTGTTGTTTTTTGTTTTACACTTGTAGCGATTTGAGGCAGGTCCCATCTTTTGTTCTGTGTGTGTACAGTGCCTAGCACAGTGGGGTCCTGGACTGGTCTATGACAAGGGCTCTAAGATGCTAGGGTAATACTAAGTGTGATGGGGTATGTAAAATTTACTCTACTACAGCCACTAAGGGGTTCCAGCACCAAGTAGCTACCTCCCCAGCTGTGGCTATTTGGTTGACTAGCAAGATTTGGGGTGAGAAAAGATGGGGTGGCTGAAGAAGTTGAGAACTACTCTGCATCAGCAGCATACTTAAAGAAAGCTGCCCAAGATGGAGGATCAGAAGCCCTGATTAGACTGGAGTGAGACTGCTAGTGTGGGAGTAGAAGCCATAAGGGGTTACTCCTTCCTCTGTGCTCCTTGAGCTGAAAGAGAACTGTACTCCTTGCTGCCGGGTCCAGGAGGAATATGACATAGGGATTCGAGATTAGCTGGAGTTGAACTAAGAGGCTAGGGGAACAGGGTCATACAGGTCTGGTGTACTCCCAAGGAATCCATGGCCAGACAAAAGAGGCTGAACTCCTCCCCCACCCCAGAAGTTCATAAACCTTTTGTGTAGCTGGGTCTGAGTTGTGGGTGCCAGGGAGGGATTTGTGTTTTTGTGCTCAAGCCATAAGTAATTTGGCAGTGTCACATGGTTTCAACCTCAAACAAGACCCAACTCAGCAGTCTCTGTCAGTCATCTGAGTTTTGGGATTTATTTGAACCCAAATATCACAGCAAAACGCAGGGGGTACAATCACATACAGAGTCACGTCAAATGGAAGTCCACTGAACACTTATCAACTAAAATTGCCGAATTGTGCACAGCTCTGATACTTAACTAAGGTGAAATTTATACGGACACTGGGACCTAACATCCTGACTCTTGCAAAAACATCAGAGTGTCAAGTTTACATCTCCATTGAAACATGGCACGTCCAATATTCAGTATCTTAAGCACTCTCTCCAAAGAGCCCCATGTAGCAATGTCTCTGGAATTATGTGCCTCTTTCAGAACCAGCCTTGATTAACTTATGATCACAGCCCAAAGTGGTATCATAATTTCAGTGTTACTTTTTTATCTGAATATGCAAAAATAAGAGTTAATCCAGTTGGATTTAAAAAGGAAAACATCAGATTAGTTAACTTCCTTGCAAAACAAGCTTCTGCTACATGTATCCTCGTTTTGCCATTGCAGGTTTGCATTTGTATTTGCCATCAAAGTGCATGTTGTGTTTCCTTGTCTATGACTTCACAAATGTGCATTAAAAAATGCACATCCAGGATGTGATAGTGGAAAGCAATGCCACACTTAATGAGCTTTCCTTGATTTATCATCTGCCATGACTGCATTTTGAGAGCTATACGCTTCATAAGGTTTCCAGGTGGTTTGTTTCATGCGTGCAGCTGTTCTTTGCTCTGTTTCCCTGCCTCGCATTAAAGTCTTTGATTCTGATTGGTAGAACCCCCTTGATTGCTGCAGGCGTGATTGGTGGACTCTTTATCATCGTCATTGTGGGCCTGACGTTTGCTGTTTATGTTCGGCGGAAAAGCATCAAAAAGAAGAGGGCTTTGCGGAGGTTCTTGGAGACTGAGGTGAGGAGATTTTCTGTTGTACCACTCACAAAAGCCGAACATTTGGAAAGACGCAGAGTACTACTCTACTTTTGACACAGAATGTATTAGCATTCTAATCCAACCCCCCCTGAGTCCCTGGAAATACTTCCATAGACTGGACTTATTGGATAGAGTGAATGAAGCTGTTCTAGGATATTCGTTTTCTATTGATGCATCCAGAGGTGTTGACTTTCTGATTTCCTGGGGGTGCTCGACGCCTCCAACCCAGGCCCTGCCCTGATTCCACTCCACTTCCGCCAAAGCCCTGCCTCTTCCTACCCCGTCCTGTCCTTGCTCCACCCCCACCCTGCCTCTTCCCATCCCATTCTGCCCCCTCCTCCAAGCATGTCCTGCCTTCACACTGCCTCTTCTTGCCCCCGCTCCTTCCCCTCCCTGCCACCTCCTGCCCTCCACTGAACAGCTGATACTAGGTGTGTGGGAAGGGGAGGAGCTGATCAGCAAGGCCCTTTGGTGGGCAGGAGGCACTGGGGGATGGTGAAGGAGCTTATTGGCAAGGCCCATTGGTGGGTGCTGAGCACCCGCAATTTTTTTCTGTGGGTGCTCTGGGGTTGGAGCACCCATGGAGTCAGCACCTATGGATACATCAATTCATATATTTTAATGATAAGAAGGGAGCATTGTTACCTTCTTGTCTGACATGCTTGTTCCCAACAGAAATTAGGCCCTAATTTATCTAGTCACTTAATCATATATTCAAAGCCCATTGAAGTCAGTGGTAAGAGTCCAGTTGTCTTCAGTGGACTTTGGATCAGGCCCTTGCTGAAAGTGAATGGTGTTAAGCACTTAACTCTCATTTTATACATGTTTGTACAGTGGGGAAGGCAGTGAGGCCTCAACCTGTTTGAGGTCCCAAAATAAATAATAATAAAATTGCTTTGCTGAATCGGGAACTTACTGCTAAAACTTCCATTGATTCAGATGGGAACTGGACTAGGCCCAAGGTCCCATTGGCTTAAAAGTGAGATGGAGCCATAGAACAAACCATTTGGGCCAAACATACCCTGCCTATCATCTTGACTTTGCTATTGTGGGGGGCGGAAAACAAGTCCCAGTGCTCTTCAAAAGCTTTATTTTTGGTTGGAAATGCATATTAAAGATTAATATTAAATTTTCTGCCACAAATGAAGGTCAACACAGGACCTGCTAAACCCTACATGTCTGACAGAGATGTATAGTACAGACAGATCCATCTAAAGAAAAATAATTAGGAAAACCAACAGTCATGGGTCAGCTGATTCCATTATGTTATGATTGGTGTTATTAAGATCTTGCTCCTTCTCCCATTGAATTCAGTGGTGTGAAATTGATCCCAAACGACTTCCACAGCAACATTGTGTTTTCATTAAGCTTCTTCCTGAATGGCTGCAATTTTAGGTTGTTTCTATTTTTTATTAATAATAATCCCTCATCCAGGAATATCGATAGAATAGATACTATCCTGTACATATAATTGTTTAAGATAAAGTTTGTAACCAAACATTGGTTAAAGATAAATTATTGCAAAGAGCTTTAAGGAATGACAGTTATTTTATGTTGTGTTTAAGACACCGAATTTCCACTGACAGCTCTTTGATTCTCTGCCTGGGCTAGCACAGGAGAGGGTGGACTAGGGGTTACTCTAACCTGTGACAGTTGCCACCTTGGCTGAGACACCATGGAGTGAACCAGGGACATCCACAGCTAAAAGTATGAGTTGCTAGAGCTTGGGCTAAAGAGCCACGCTTTTTAGCTGAGATCTGTAACAAATCCATAACCTCTGCAGGTCAACACACCCTGATTAATGGGTTACCTTCACTTTTGTTACGTTTCCTTCTTGCTGCTCTCCAGCCCAGTGTGCCCTGTGCTGGTCGGCTGTTGGAAAGGGTAGTAGGAGCAAGGTACACCAAGTCTTCATCTTCTGGGGATGGCCTTAGACTGGGAGAATCTCTGGCATGAGTGAAACCCCAGATTCCATTACCTTTGTACTCCCAAGCCTGTGCAAACGGGAATAGGAATTGTTGTGGGAAAAAGTCTGCGGGAATCTATGAAGTGAACCAGAGGTTGTAGCCCTGTGTATGTTCACCTTCTCCCATGTTTGTATTTTTTTTTACATTTGACCTACATCTTCCACCATAATGAGTATTGAAAAGTAAACTATATTCGGGGGAAGAGGGAGGCAACCTGTGAAAATACTGCTGTCAAACTCTCCGCACTCACTTGGCTTGATGCTGTTTGTTTTTGTTCTGTATTTTCTTAAAGTACTTTTTTAAAGTAATTTCCAGCTACTGGTATTTCTCCTTGCACCAAAGCAGTTTGTTCAGCTAATAAAGTAGTCCATGATGCTCATAGAAGCATGATAATAGTGCTCAGACTGAAGAGCACAATGCACTTAGCCTTGTAAACAGACACTTTGAAATACTGCAGTGGTTTCAAACCAATTTGAGTAGGAGCAGCCCTTAATTATTTTCCTTATCCTGAGAGAGGACAGGCTATTTGTCAGTGTTTAGAGTATTGTCCTTTTCATTTATTTTTAAAGAAACATTGTTTTTCAGTCAAAAGCTGTATGTTGCTGAGATCAGCTGGCTTTTTTTTTTCCTGAGCATACCTCTGTACTTCATTCACAAACTTTGTTGGATTGTAATTCACAACATACCAGTGCTTGCAATAAATTACTTGTGGCTGTGAATTCTTGTTTTACTACAGATGTTTTCTGCTTCTGAAAAAGCTGCCCTCCTTTAAGGCACAACTAAAGCTTAGAGCAAAGAACCTTACCCCCACAAGAGGATAAGAATTTGACGAACCAATAAGTCACAATTATTCAAAAGAAAAACAGCCACTTTAAAAGGGCACTAAAGTTGCCAAAAATTGAATACAGTGCACTGATAATAAATGCTGTGTTTCCGTCATATAGAAAACATTTATATTGCTGCAATTAGCAAAAGTCATGGGGGACATATTGTGACACTGATTGAGTTTCCACTTCATAATTCCATCATGCAGCCCCTAGTGGAAATTGTGTTCTCCACTAGGATCCTTAAGCTGATTTCTGCTGGTTTTTTTGGCTGGCCTTGACTGGTTTCACTTGAAGAATCGAAAGCCCTGGCACCAGTAGATCCATTGCTTTATTCTGATAACTAGTTAGCCAACTGGAGTGAGTAGGAACCAGGTGGAAATCTTCAACAGGAATTCTCACGAGGTCTTCCTGTGTCCAGTGTCTAACCCTGATGGATTTTGATTTGCAGCTGGTGGAGCCCTTGACCCCAAGTGGCACAGCACCCAACCAAGCACAGCTTCGTATCCTGAAGGAAACTGAGCTAAAGCGAGTCAAGGTCCTTGGCTCTGGGGCCTTTGGAACCGTGTATAAGGCAAGTATTTTCACTGAGTAGCATTGCGTGGCCTTATTGCTGTTTTGAACCCTACAGATCACTGAAAGTGTTACATCACAGAGTGGGACCCAGCTCTTGTCTATGCAAGATATGGGTCTGAATCATAACCTGAGGTCCGCACCCCACAGCCTGCCAGGGGAGCTCATCTGGGTAGGAGGATGCATCTTGAGTACATCTCTAGTTTCATCTGCTGATTTCAGCTTCACTTGGTATAGGCACAAGGGTTACACCATACAGAGAAAAATTATGCCACGCACAAACATACAAACATGATGAATATACAGGATAGATAGTCTTGAAGTTAAAGAACAGGAATGGGATTTTGTGGTTCTATTTGTAGCTCAATAACTGACGTAGTGTGCACATTGTGCAATCCAGTTAATTTCCATGCTTCATTTGACCAAGCTGTAAAATGGGTATAATAATAATTATCTCCCTTATATAATAATAGAAGCATAATTAGCTAAGCTTTGATCCTTTCCCATTAAAAACAATGGCAAATCTCCCTTAACGTTTATTAAGCACTTTGGATTCCCCAGGTTAAAGGTCATAGTTAAAGTGCTTAGAAGCACTAAATAGAGTTCGTTGAAAAAGAAATGGGGGGGAAAAAATTACAGCATCAACATTTTGTAATTAAACTAGTAATGACATTTCAAAATCCTGAGAAAACTGACCAGCACCTGTAATTAAGGCTAAGATTTTATCATGGTTGTTTTTAGTAAAAGTCACGGGCAATAAACAAAGTCACGGAGCCCGGGACCTGTCCATTATTTTACTAAAAATAACCAGGGGGCAGGGCTAGTTAGGGGGTAGAAATGGAGTCCCAAGTGCAAGGGGGACTGAGAGGCTGAGCCCCTTGCCATGGCGAGGAGCAGAGGCCTGGCTCCAGAAACCGCAGAGGTGCAGCCACAGGGGCACATGGCCCGCACTTCAGAGCCGTCCCACAACCGTGGGACAGGGGTGCGTGACCCGACTGCAGCCTCTGCCAAGCCCCAGCCCCAGCGGACAGGGGGAAGGAACACACGACCCTGTGAAGCCACAACGAGGGCTCATGGCCTCCAGTGCCACTGCCGGGCAGGGGTGCATGGCCCCAGTGGAAGCCATGGGGTTGGAGCTACAGGGTGATGATTCCATCCAGCACCAGTTGCAGGGCAGGGGCATACAGTCCCACCTCCTCCCCCTGAAGCCCTAGAAATCATGGAGGTCCAGTAAAGTCACAGAATCCATGTCTGACAAAAGGAAGGGGAGTGTGAAAACTGGTGGGGGAAAAAAATCTTATTTTTATCTTTCTTTCAACTTTTCAAATTTCATCAACGCTTCTAAATTCCCAAAATGTTGTTGACTCCAGTGCTTAGTATTGTTCTTGCTGCGTGTCTCACTTGTTCAGTTTCCCACATGTATGCACGTAGATGAGACCAGATAAATCGAGCCCCGATACATCGAGCGCTATCCGCTGATCCGGCGGGTAGTACAGCCGTACCCTAAGGGTAGTTAAGCTCTGGAATAAGCTTTGAGGGGAGTGAGATGGAATCCCCATCACTGAAGGTTTTTAAGAACAGGTTTGACAAATACCTATCAGGGATGGTCTAGGTTTACTTAGTCCTACCTCAGTGCAGGGGGCTGAACTAGATGTCCCCTTCAAGTCCCTTCCAGCCCTACATTTCTATGATTCAATGTACTTAGTGTGCGTGTTTTGAGTTCTGATATTCTTTGCTGAATTGGATAATATACAACGAAAAGAAACTTAGCCATGGAGAAAGATTTAACAATTGGTGTGGAGTTAATTTTTGTCTCTTTTTTTTCCCTAGGGTATTTGGGTTCCAGAAGGAGAAACAGTAAAGATTCCTGTGGCTATTAAAATCCTTAATGAAACGACTGGTCCCAAGGCAAATGTGGAGTTCATGGATGTAAGTAAGAGGTGCACAGCTTCTCTGACTTTGCCTATAGATAACATGCTAGTGCTGACAGTGAAAAAAAAATCAGTGTGTAATCTCCACAAATTGTAAAGGTAATTTTCTGTCTATTTTTTATTTCTTTCTCTTTCAGTGTTAAGTGGATACCTGTCTAAGGGCTTGTGGCAGGGCAGGGGTAAAACCCCTTCAATGCCCTGCCCCTGCTGGCTAAGCCCAGCTTTCTGGCAGGAGGCCTGGGGGCAGTGGCTCAAAGCAGTCAGCAGGGAGCCCAGCGGTGGGCCCTAACAAGGGCTGGCTCACCACAGTAGACTGGGCTAAGTGGTCACAGCTGGGGTGAAGACTGAGAGGGCTAGGAGAGCCCTGAGCTGAACTCAGTTGAGAGGTGAGCCAGGAAGGGGACAGGAGGCTGCAGCTCTGTCTTCTCACCAGAGGCAGGGCGCCTCAGGGGCCTGGAGACCCTGGAACAAGGTAGAAGGAGGGTAATTGTTGGGGGATAAAGGGACCACTTGGTTGCACTGAAGACTTTGGACTGCACTGTAAATAAAAGGCACTTGGGTGAAGCACGAGAGGAAGGTGTGAGGACTCTTATTTCTACCAGTCAGAGCACAGGGAAGAAAGAGAGAAACCTGTGCAGACCCTGTGACAGGGCTCTAGGTGCCCTAAAACTTTTTTTAAGTCTGTGTCTATGCTACGATTCCCCCGTTTGTGCACATATTTGTGCCAGCTCGTATCTACCTAGCGTGTGTATACATAGCAATGTAGTCATGGTAGCACTGGCAGCAGCATAAAGTATATAGTCACCTAAAAGCAGTGGGCACGTATCGGACAGAGCTTGGCTATGCCTCTGCTGCCGGTACCCATGTTACCATGGCTATTTATACTTGTGCTAGCTAGAGGAGAGCTAATGCGAGTATATGCACACAAGCAGGGAAATCCGCTCCTAGCTCATAATATAGACGTAGCTTGATCTTACAACACAGTACCCCCAGTAGCAACGTAGTCAGGTCTTGTGCACAACCTTTGGCTCTCCCGCACCTCCCCGCTGTCATTTTGGGAACTTATCCTCAGCCCTCTCTTTACGGCAATCTTCAAAAGTAAGGCTCACAAACTCAGATGTGTTCAATCAGCCATGCCCCGTGGAAGCCAGTGCAGGCAGGTCTACGCCAGCAGAGAATCTGTCCCTTAAATTTGTCATTCTAGAAAACTACCCCAGAACACTGGGGTAGAGCCAAATGCCACAATACAGAAGGGGACAGGTTCTCCAGTCTAGCCTCACAGTGAGGGGAGATAGCGGGTGGACAACTCCCTTTATGCAGAAGTAGTCTCCCCTGGAGCGCTGTCTACCCTGCTCCCTTAGAGGAATGGTGGGTAGGGCATGTGGAACAGTGAGGTCCACAGTGGCAGAAGTCAGAGTAGGCCTCTGGCTGCTCTAACTTCTGCCAGCACCAAGCAGTGAGAGTCCGAGAGCTGCAATAAACAACCATGTACAAACGGGGGAAAGGAACTGAGAAAAAGTATATTGGATTTTTATTAGCCTGTCCCTTTTAATAATCTAAAGCAAGAGTTCTCAAACTGTGGGTCGCGATCCCAGAATGGGTCGTGACCCCATTTTAATGGGGTTGCCAGGGCTGGCTTAGACTTACTGGGGCCCGGGGTTAAAGCTGAAGCGTGGGCAGTGGGGCTCAGTTTACAGGCCTTCTGCCTGCGACTGAAGCCTTTTGGCTCTGGCTTTGCCCTTTCCCCTCCCCCCAGGGGTGGTGAGGCTCGGGCTTTAGTTTTGCCCTTCCTCCACAACCCCTGCCTGGGGACGGGGCTTGGGTGGGCTCAGGTTTGGATGCCCTCCTCCTGGGGTGCTATAGTAACTTTTGTCAGGGTCGCGGTGCAATGAAGTTTGAGGGCCCCTGCTCTAGAGTGTTGTTAGTGAGAGATTGGGATCATATTTTTATAAATAAGTTTTATAGTCACAGAGTCCGTAAGTGCAATTTTCAGCTCAGTGCTAAGAGAAAAGGTCACTGTCATCATGAACACATGTGTCTCATGCAGTGACAATATTTTGACAGGCCATATGAGTTTTCTTCTTGTTTTTGGCAAGCCCTAAATTATAAAATTCCTCTCTTTAACTGAGAAATTAGTGAAGACTTTTGCATTTCCAAGGTTGTGTGTGTATGTAACTTGATTAGCATTAATGATAGCAGAAACCAAACGGAGTCTGTGCTCCCATTATGTAGTCTACTCTGTCACTGAGAAACCAGCAGAAAGGTACAATTACAGTGTCAGTTGTTTCAGGCAAATTACCACGTGTGAACTCTCAGGCAGTCAGGCTAACTCTGAGATCAAGGTATTTTCAATGCTGTTCAGAGCACTGCATGGTTCATGCTGATGACATTAACAATCCTTATTCATAAAGAAAGAAGTAAGCAAAAGTAGGCCATGTTCACTTCTGCTCTGATAGCCCTGGGTGTTTCTAAGGAGGGTCGAATGTTTACTTAGTGGGCAAAATAACTGTCAGGCTTCTAAGTGAGTAGTAATAGATGTCTGAAACATTAGGGTCTGATGCATCATAGTCAAGCCTCCCTGTGAAATAAATGTGCAAAGAGCGAAGGGCCAGCCAGGGGGAACTGAGCCTCTAATGGCAGAATTACATAAGAACATAAGAAGGGCTGTACTGGGTCAGACCAAAGGTTCATCCAGCCCAGTATCCTGTCTACTGACAGTGGCCAATGCCAGGTTTCCCGGAGTGAGTGAACGTAGCAGGTAATGACTTGATCTCTCTCCTGCCGTCCATCACCCTCCTCTGACAAATAGAGGCTCGGGACACCATTCTGTAGCCATCCTGGCTAATAGCCATTAATGGACTTAAGCTCCATGAATTTATCCAGTTCTCTTTTAAACCCTGTTATTGTTCTAGATTTCCCAACCTCCTCAGGCAAGGATCTGGACTGTGCGCTGTGTGAAGAACTTCCTTTTATTTGTTTTAAACCTGCTTCCCATTAATGTCATTGGGTGACCCCTAGTTCTTATATTATGGGAGCAAGTAAATAACTTTTCCTTATTCACTTTCCCCACACCACTCATGATTTTATAATTCAGCTGTATGGGCCAGAATCTCAGCCATTGTAAACTTGGCATAGCTTCATTCACGTCAGTGGAGCTATGTAGTTCACACCAGCTGAGTATCTGGCCCTGTCTGTTTATAAGGCATAAAATAAGAAAACAATCATATAATTGTGCATACATCATGCTTGTCATCCCTTGATCTCAAAGCACCTCAGAAAGGAGGGCACGTAAAGATGGGGGTACTGGGCACCGAGAAGGGAAGTGACTTGTCTGAAGTCACTCAGCAGTTCAATATCAGAGCCAAGCATAAGAGCCTGATTTCCAGAGCAATGCTTTATTCACTGGACCGCTGCCTCCAGGGTATATGTCATAACATTTCATACATTGCTCAGGAATCAGGGACATCTCCTTACCCTTCTAGAAAGTTATAACAGTAGCATGTATCAAAAGCAGTCATGTTAGGCTCAGTCCCACTTCAAATTATGGTCCCTTAGAAGCCTGTTTCTCATCCCCCACCCCCGGTCCCCAGGGGTCACAAAGTGGAGAACATTTAAAGATGAGTCGTCTTAGTTCTAACATCTAAAAACTCTGGCCCAGATTGTCAGCTGTAGCTCTGTTGGAGTCAGTAAAGTGACAAGGGACAGCAGGATCATTAGCTTAACATGACACGCTTCAAGAGATGCTTCTATAATACTAGGGCCACAAAGACCACCTGTATTCTATAACTAGGGATAATTATTTGTGGCAGCAGCGTCAATCTCATTCTTTAGACGTAACCACCAATGTCCATTTTATTGTGACCTGTTGGCAGAGGTTTTTTCCCCCTACATATTTTGTGTTTTGAAATAAACCCAATCTTAATAATAACCCAATCTTGCTCTCACTTGTAGCTTTTTTAAAAAATGTATTTATGTACGAGAGTTAGGCCTTGCCTACACTTAAAAGTTTTGTCACTTTCATTATGCCAGCCTAGTGCTCTGAGATATACTGATCAAAACCATATATAAGAGCTAGGTATTATTATTCTTAATGTAGATTCAGTTGTGCTGATATAAAAGTGCTTATGTCAGTTGATTTTATTCTGGTTTGATGGAGCAAATTAAGCTATACTGATATAAAGTATATTTATACAGTATAACTCCATCTACACTGGGCTTTTTATTGGCATAACAATGTCAGCACACTATCACACCCCAATAACATTATTATGCCACCAAAACTTTAAGTCTAAGCAATTATGTTGTTCTGGAAAAGCATTTCTACAGACATTTCCAATGGCCTGGTTAGTTAAAAGCACTTGGCCCTCAATCTTCTGCAAGCATGCAGTATAACTGTGCCTCTTGTCAGGAATTATTTCATACATCATGATATGTGTTCTTGTACCTTGCACTTAAAATTGTTAAGTTTGGCATTGCTGTCTGAGAGCATATATAATGAGTAGAACCCATCATAAACTCCATTTCGATTCATGTACACCATGGTGTGTCTTACGTCGTCTAACCATTTGAGTGACATGAATGATGTACAGAAATATCCAGTATCCCATACAAGACTGAGAAATTAGCAGTAGGGCCCATAGGTTCTTGTTAGAATTTTTAAATGTCAACAGAATGCAAGTCAGAGAGTGCTTTGTGAGCAGTTGAGATTCTGCTAAATGTTGCACTAAAAGAGAATAAGGCATGGCAATCTGGCAATTGGGCTGTCATTTCAGCACCCTTGAACACCTCCTAATGGATCCATAATGCCTATAATTGTATAATGCCTCATGGTAGAACGTGGCATAGACAGCCCCCTCCTCCTGTCAGGCAATACTGAGTGTCTTATCAAAATACATCCCAACTTTAGATATTTCTTCAAAGAAGCATAGAAGATAGTATTTCCTTATTTTCTTTACACATTCCTGGTACAATACTTTCCGTTTCTTCCACCTAGCACCATAGTCGCAAGTGTTGTCCAATGCTGAATAAAGGAAAGAAAAATACCATGAAGTGGCCCATACTTCTCCCACCTCTCCAGGAGGCTATGGGAATTAAATCTATGTGTGCACTTCCATCTTCCTCTCCTTAGTGGAGGTAGCTGCTGCTGTTGTGGGAAGACTAGGTTAAGGAGTTCTGCACTTAGTTGTGAAGGTAGCAAAGTCTGTGGTTCATTTTAGCTATTCACAGCATCTGATTACTTGCCTGAGTCACATGGCATTGCTTCTGCTCTCTGATTGGAAGACCACATTTCTTCTGCACCGGATCACCATTCGAATTGATGAAGCAATGTCTCTTGCAGCTGGTCTGTCTGAAAGGACATGTAGGGGGAAAGTAGCTGATGTATCCTGAAGGCCCAGGAGGCAACAGAAGTGAACTGTATTCCTCCCATTTGCCAAAAGCTGGCAACAGTAAGAGAACATGAGGATCCTGAGTATATCTCTGTAGAGAGAGGACAGTTATCGAGGGTATGCAGGGGAGGCCCACAGCTGGCTGGTTCAACAGCCTTTAAGCAGCAGTCTATAATTTCCATGCTGTGCAAACTCCCTCCCCCACCTCAAATTATTTGATGCCTTCATGAATTCCTAATAAGCCACATAGCCATTGGATCAATCAGGTGGCTTTACGTCAAGGCAGAGAGATAAGTAAAACTAGAGTTTTTATGGGTTCCCAAGTTATGCTGCAATTAGAAAACAAAATGAACCTTCTGTGGTACTAAAAATGTTATAGTAGTTTGTCATCGTGAAACAGGCAATCAAATGTGCCCTTGATCTCATCAACAATAAGCTCGGTATTTCCGGGAGGTAATCTCGTGAGCTATGATTTTATCCAGCAGGTTGATCCATTTACAAGTTTAATCTAGCCTCTCTGAACTTAAGCGTTCCTTTATTGGTTAGAAAATAATTAGAAGCTGCAAGCTGAAGTCTGCATACACAGAGATCCTTGGGAGTCCCTAAGCTCATTGAGATGAAGACAGTTTGACTGATGCTGGTCAGCCGATATTGGGTCAGAAGCTAATAATAGAAGGCAAATGCTGCTTAGCTACGTGAGAAAGTTAACTTGGGAAAAATTAAACTGAAGGGTTTGGGATTTATGATGAGAAATAAATTCTCCATTCTCATTTGTTTCATGGTAAGAGAACTGCAAAGGGAGTCAGTCTGTTTTATGACTTTATAATTAAGATCTAGGGAGCTTCTTGACTTCAGCCAGACTTATTGTTCCCTGCGATCCCTAGGAATGGCCAGCCTGCAGTGACCAGGAGAATATTTGTTAAGCGATATGTAAAGATAGTAAATAAAATTGCCCAGTGATTTAGCAACTACCACATCGACCAAGCATGTGGCAAATATATTAAAGTTTCATAAGGGTGAAGGTAGTGAGGGGGTGGTGTTGATAATAATGAGAGAGAAAAGATGAAGGTTTGTCCAGCCTAAAGTACTAAATTAATAAGGCTGCCAATCTGCTGCTTTAACTGCAAAATGAAAGGGAAGAGGTTTCTCTGAAAATATAGACACCTTTTATGGCAAAGGCAAACTGTTCAGTTTTGTAAGGCACGCTGTGAATACGCACTGTTCATTGCTGAACTGATATTTGCTTCACAAGTTTGAAGTGAATAGTCACCTGCCGAAATAGAGAAGGTGAAAGAAAGTAGCATTCGAAAGCTGACAGTGAGAGAAGCTCTCAGACTTCAGCTATTATTCCACACAAGAGGATTGCGAGGTCTTTCTGGACAAATCACACCCTTTTCTGTGCTCCTTCTAGAGTGGCTAGATAACAGTGTGAGAAGCACTTTGGAGATGCAGGTAGTAAGGTTTTATCTTCTCATCACTGATCCCTTCTGTGTTTTCTGGTATTTGCGCTGGGTAGGGAAGCAGGTTTAAGAGTTTGGACTCTCAGCGCTGTCCCTTGCCAACCATTCTATCGTTCTGATCCTTTAAGGAGCTCCGTATGGGCAGCCCCATGTACTCACAGGGAACCTCACTGATGAGGCTCATGAGTCCTCTCATATCAAGATCCTTGAAGGAGCATAGCCTGTATTACTACATAGCTGGCAGTGGAAAGAAATAGTGTCTCTGTTGCATCCTTCTGAATCATGATTTGTTCCCAACGCCATCTCTGGTTCCTTGGCAAAGACTGCAGCCCATTTCTAGATTAGCCTCAGGAAACTAGCTCGTCTTCCTGGTAAATGCTGAAAGCATCACTTCGGCCAGTCCCTGCCCACCTGGAAAAGCATTGCAACATTACTGTAATTGGGTTGTCCCACTTTGTAGTGCAATTTGCTGCCTGCCTCACGTGCGGCTCACTCTTTTGCTGCCCATGAAATGCAGCAGCATTGAATACCGAGCCCCATTTGAAAGGGCAGCTCGATGAACAGATCAGGAGGTTCCATAACAGTTTGCCACTTTCCTTTGTCTTTCTCTCCCACCTTCTATACACGCATCTTTCTTTTAAAACTGGTTTTAGTGGTCCCCAAAAGAGTGCCTACTAATGAGAAGCAACACCACGGCAGTCTGCCCAGCACGACTATGCTTCCGACAACCTCCAAGCAGTGTTGTTTTATTCACCCTGTGATGCTAAGTTATTAGAAGGAAGAAAAAAACCCAAGCCCTTGATTGCAGATCCCCTTTCATGCCGTCCCCCCTTGCCCTCCCACTTTACGCGGACTGTAAGTGTAACCACTTTGAAGAGGAACCTGCTTGCCAGTCACTTCCAGGCACAAAAACTCTCTGTGACTGCGATTACAATTTCCAACTTATCCAGAGGTGCCAGAAATCAAGCTGTCCTTGAGAGCTATACACACGCCATGCACCAGCCTCCTAGAGTGACAACCGCTGTGGAAGCTGGAAGGCTGAGCTCTGCTGAAGGTTAACTGCTTTTAGACATTTAACGGGAACTGTTTCAAGGCCACATTCCCTTTTATTTCTGTCTTCACTGGTAATTTCCTCTTTAAATATTTACTTATCCCAGCAATCTTTTCTTCCATAGTATTATTTTTTGAGGAAATAGCAGTCCTATTTTCAGACAGAGGATAACGCCTAAGCACAGACAGAGCAGGCTAGAATGGTTGGATACAATCCTTTCGCATAAAGTCCTAATGGAAAAACACAGTGAGAGAGAGAGTTCGCTTCCTACAGATGATGAAAGTTAGAAAAATCTCAGAGAGGGAGTCCTGGCCCCATGAAATCAGTGGGAGTTTTGCTATGGACTTCAGTGGGGCCAGGATTTCACCCCGGAAGTCTGACAGGGCTGCCGTTTGTTTTTAAGGGAGAGCCGCGCACATGGTTGTGTTTTAGGTATTCAGTCTAATGTTTCTTTCCTGCTCTCCTGGATGATTGTAAAGGGCAGTCAGCATTATTTATTTCTTCGGGTTGCAGTAGTACCCAGAGGCCCTGACCAGGATCAAGGGCCCATTGTGCTAGTTGCTGTCTAAACACATGGTGAGAGAGGATCTCTGCCCCAAAGAGACCAAGGATGGTCAGGTGGAAAAGGAAAGGTAACATTGTGTGGGCAGACACATCCCACTCAAATTCAGGAGGCATAAACTGAAGCTGTTGAAACTTTTATTTTCCTAGTTGCTCCTCTCCTGGTGCTGAACATTTTAAATTATTATTACTTATTATTATTTTATTTAAATTATTATTTATACCGCCATACACCTAGGATCCCTAGTCATGGATCAGAACCCCATTGTGCTAGGCACTGTACAAAAGGACCTGGACCCTTCTAGTTCTCAGCCTTTTGCTGAAGACCGTGCTCTATATCAGAGATGGTCTGGATTCAGAAAGTTCTGATCTACATTCAATTTTTCCCAGGATTTCAATGTCTTCCATCTGGATCTGAACTTTGAGGACGATGACCTCATCAGCTTTAGGGTCTCCACTAGATCTTCCTGTAAAGGAAGGATACGTGGTGGGACGGTCTTACTGCTAGATCAGCCAAGTGGCAACTGATAGGCTTGTATGTTCACCAATGCAAAACAAGGCAGTTATACCTTTACATGGTCCTTAGTCCAGCAAGGAATGCATGATAGGGAGTATTGGGATTTTGTGTATATTGTTCCTGACATCTTAAAATGTAACTAAAATTACAGAAATGAATTATGCCAAAAAATAGTAAAACAGGAGATGTAATTACTGAACAGAGTTTCACACATTCATTGTGAACAGAAATTGACAAAGAACATTCAACTTTAAAGTCGACTTTGGCACCAAGAACTGGGCAATTAGTGCCAACACATCACAATAAGAAACCGAAAGCCTATATTTAAGAACTTCCTATTATTTAGGAAT
Source organism: Dermatemys mawii (assembly GCA_007922305.1). Classification (NCBI taxonomy): domain Eukaryota; kingdom Metazoa; phylum Chordata; order Testudines; family Dermatemydidae; genus Dermatemys; species Dermatemys mawii. Next base: position 1,421,783 of record ML677340.1, read on the forward strand.
TTTCTCTGCATGCCTCTAGCTCACATTAGCAATACAAAGTAGACACAGTGATGTTTCAATTTCTAAAGGGTAATGCATACGCCAGATTGCTGCTGCATTGACAGTAAATGAAGGTTTTATGGGCTCTCTGTTAATAATACAAGGTATTATTTTCATCGACTTAAACATAATAACTTCCAAACAAGCCACTGTTGGTTCAAGGTTAACTGTCAGCCAGTCAGGGTTTGATGAAAGCTTGAAGAAGAACTGTCTTGATATTTAAGCCAACCAAGCAGGCTGTGAAAACATATGTATGTGCCAGCTAAGCAATTTTGGAAGCATGATTCTGTGTGACTGAACCGGCCCTTTGGTGATGAGTTAATACATTACAGGTTTTTCATGATAACCGATTGATATGGCTGAATACTAGCACTAGAATATTCCTCAACTCAGTGACTCACAAGTCACTGCAGAAAATACTCGAGGACAAAAGGTGCTGTAGGTCCACTGTTATATTAGCCATTCTTGGCGTTGTCCTGTAGAAGTGCCACACATTTAAAAGTGCATCCGACGAAGTGGGTATTAGCCCACGAAAGCTAATGCTCTAAAACTTTAGTTAGTCTTTAAAGTGCCACAGGACTCTTTGTCACTTCTGCAATTCCAGACTAACATGGCTACCCCTCTGACTCTTGACACATTTAAAAGGTGGTCACCATTAGATTAAGGACGGACAAGGAGATTTTTGTTGTGTTGAAAAAAAATCAAAGTTTGTAAGAAGTATGAATATGATGAGAGCCATACTGTGTTATTTATAGAAATTGCAAGAATAGGAAGGAATATAAGCGGTATGTGAACTTGGTGAAATGCCAGTTTCACCATCTATTCTGCCTTTAAACTCTTCTCAAAACTCAGGGTTTGGAATACTTCTTCAGTGCAGGGGGAACTGATTTGTCTACCCGACGTTCAATGACAGATGACAATTTTTCTTTGTCTAGTTGCTGATTCCTGGCAACGCTGATCCATCAAAGATAACATTGATTGACCTATAAAAATAAAATAATTAACATCTGCTTATATAAATATCCACTGTACGGTCTAACACTGATAAGCAAAAGATGTGGACTGTTGAAAGTCAAATTCTTGTACTGTAAGAAATAGGACTGGTAAATCCATTCCATGCAGGAGTTTCTGATACCTTTTGTAATGTTCTACTTATATCTTCATAGACATAACTGGAGTTAGTAGGATATACTGCAGTGGAGCTAAGATCATAATCTGTCTGACACTAATTGGTGTTTTCTTAAGGCCTAAGCCAGCACTGCTGAAGTAAATAGAAGTTGCACCATTGACTTTGGTGGGAACAGGGTCAAGCTATAAAAAAGAAGCTATTTTCCTGCGGGGTACTATTTGGTGTGTTTACATAGATTATTGTTGTTTGTATTATGTAGCATCTAGGGGCCCCAGCTAAGATCAGAACGCCATTGTGCCATAGATACGAGCCCCTGCACTGAAGAGTTTACAACCTAAATAGTAAAGGCAGTTGGCTTTTGGGAGGAAGGAAGTGTTATCATCTTCATCCCTATTTTACAGAGAGAAAACTGAAATTGAACCCAGATTTCAGTAGTCTCAGACCAAATTCCTTTACCACAAAACTGTCTTTTTCTCTGGATTGAACATGTGGAGCTGAATGAGAATCTAGATCTCTAAGTGATATTGGCAAGTTCCTAGCAGTGAGGAAGTTTGGAAACGAACTTACTAAAACATCTTTCAGTGATAACTACGTTTTCCACTGTTCATGATAATATAAATGTGTATGAAATGCTAATCTGCTCTGTCATAAGTGTGAAGTAGCCTAGAATTAGTGTTTACCTGTAAGGGGTTAAGCTAAAGGTAACCTGAGAGGTGGACAACTGACCAATGAGAAATTCCTCAGGAGACAAAGGATTTTAAGTTTCAGTTTCTCTCTGGCTCTCTCTCTGTTCACCTCGGCTATGGGATGAACACAGCTATGTCTTTCACTATAACTATAAGATTCTAATAAGTATTGTAGTCAGTAAGTTTACCTTCTCTTTATCACCTGGAGAGTTCTCAGTGGTGAGTGTTGGCTGGGTGCTTCTTGAGATTGTAAGCTTCAGCAGAGATATCAACTGTGGGAGAAAATTGCCTCGGGGGAGAGGTTTGGTTTCTGAATCCTTTTGTTGATTATGGTAGATGCTGTTCTATTGATGGTTATAAGGGATTTATTCCTTTCTTTTTTTCTTTTATTAAAATCTTTCTTTTAAGAAGCTGATTGCTTGTTTTTCATTGTGTAAGATCCTGGTTTTGGATTGGGCACGTCTCGCAGGATCAGGCGAGGTTTGTTTTTTTTTTCTCTCAAGCTTCCCAGGGAAGGAAGAAGTTTGGGGGGTTAGTGGAAAGGGAAAGAAGGGTCCCAAACTACCCTAGACCTAGTTTGGTGGTGGCAGCATACCAGGTCCAAATACAAAAGAATTTGTGTTCTGGGGAAAAACATTTTAACCCAAGCTGGTAAAATAAGCTTGTGGGGGTTATTTCTTTTTTCATGCAGGTCCCCACATCTGTACCCTAGAGTTCAGAGTGGGGAGGCAATCCTGACATGCTCAAAACTAATTACCAGGAAAAGAACTAGTTTGCTATTAATGTGGAGTCAGTTATTATTTTCTGTTTTAGAAATTGAACTGTTGATAATGATTTTGTTTTACCTAATATAAGCCTAAAAGTTTGAAAAGGGGAATGTTTTTAAGAGCTCCAGGTACTAAAATTGCTTGGGCATACACTTTACACACAAAATAACAGATATATAAGGCTCACTTTGAAACAAAGATGGTTTTTCTGGTCAAGCAGGAATAGAAACCTGCATTCTAGAATAACTAACATAGATTTCTATTGCTCACAATACTTGCTGCCAAAGACTGGCATTTTAAATAAGTTGGAGTACACTTGATATAACAGGCAAGCTATATATAGCAACAAGGGGGAAATTAGGTGTTCTTATCTCTGAGTTACTTATAAGGTGATTGAAATTGGATCCTAAAGCATTATGCTTTAATGCAGAAAACCAAGTTTTAATTGGATAGACAAACTTTTATTGCACAAATCAGAATTATCTAATGGCCAGATAAACCAGGGCCCAAGTGTTATCTCAGCTCTGAGCATTGTAAGCATGATCAAAATGTTTAAGAAAAAAAGAGGTAATTACTTAGATCACGGAGATGTAGTACCAAATTGCTTCTGAAAAGCTGGTATTAGTGGTCAATAGCATCTTCCAGAGTGTTCATTAATCAGTTTGCAAAGTTACATACTGTGATATGGAACAATATCGATGCACTGCCATGAAACATCTGAGCTGTAGTGAAACAACTGTTTATCTATTTGCAACCTGAGTCGTCAGCAAATGAGGTCTGTTTTAAATCAGCACCAGCTAAAGAAGCATACCATGCTTTGATATTGAGTGATATCAAGGGCAACCTTTAGCCTGAATGCCTTAAAAATATACCCTGGTATTGCTGACACTTCTTATGGTCAAATTTTACCCTCCATTTGAGTTTAATAGAAGTTCCATATATGTAACCAAAGGCAGAATTTACCCCTTAATATATTTATTTTCTGCTGCTAAAGCACCTCAAGCCATTATTTGGTAAGTGAAGCAGGATTGGACTAGGTCAGTGCTTGGATGGAGACATCTGGGGACAAAATAGTTACTATATGAATGGTGCTAGTGATAGAGCTAGTCGGAAAACAGAGAAGAAAGGCGTACGGATGGCAGGAAGAGTGAAGCTGCTGTGAAAAGACTGAGTGGGTGGGTGGGAGGTTCTGGCTTCTTGTTTTCATGGTTCAATAAAACTAATACTTGAACCGGTAAAAAAAAAATTGAGGGCTTGAACTTTTAACTTTCAGAAAAAATATTTCCATGATTTTTTTTTTAAAAAAAATCCATTGAAAACTATTCTTTGTTTACACTTAAACCTTTCCCCTGCAATGTTTGCAACTCAAATATGATACTCAGGTGACAGTTCACGGTGACCTGGAAATGAAATTGTCTAGAACCAAAAGTGAAACGATGAAGTCTGTTTTTGATTTCTCAGATGCAAGAAATGAAGCAACTGTGCTAAGGCAATAAGCATATTCAATCCCCCCCCACAATTCTTTTAGTTTTAATATGATAATATAATAACCTTAAAAGGTATGTTTTTTTAACTTCACAATTAAGTATCTGGTCATAAAGTCAAGCTTTCCTGTGGTGTGAGGAAATTACCTGAATGTGACTTTGTCAAAGTAACATCCCAAGACTCTTCAGAAGGACTGAGAACTTGACGAATGTTTCCCATTGAGACACTGCCCTCTCTCTTCTTACATTTAAAATATCCAGACAAACAGCACAGTAATTCTCTGCTGCTGAACAGCTAAAACTATGAAAATATTTAACTGGTTGATTATGATTGGTTTTTGTCCTGTTGTTGTAATGATGACAAAGATTAATGTTTTTGGACAATGTACTTTTGAAAGTTTTTGCTATTAGCAGTAGGCCATTCTCACCAATCAACACCAAAAGCAATTGTCTTTCTCCATTTTTTTCTGAAAAATAATGGTTTTTTTCACAGGTTGAAAGAAAATCCTTTGCTAGTAAGTTTGTGCAATTTTCAGAACAGCCATGCATACAGTTTTACATGGGAAAAAATCTGTAAAATGTGTCACTTCCTTCACAAGATTTTGCTGTTCTAAAGTGAAACCCAGATCTGGTCAGAGCATAACTGCAGGTCAAATTTCCATCTCGCCGCATCATTGTGTAAAACTGCTTAACTTCAGTGTGTTAAATCTGGATTATTGTCCTAACCTTCAGAAATCCCTGGCAGTTCAATTCCCCATAGGGAGTTGTAATACCAGCCTTCGGTGGGTGGTCTGTGGGAATTGAACCCATGATTTCTGGAAACACTGTATCTGGGCTGACGGACATGGGCACCTGTTAGCATGCGTCTCACATTTGTTAAAGTTTGATTCTAGTTAGTCTTTCACATAATGGCCTGAAAGTTAGGCTCAATGAACTGCAAAGCTGATGCATGTAAGCCACTGTAGCAAGACTCTTTTAGGAGAAGATCTAATTTAACTAGTCCTGCGGTTGTGTAATGCAATCAATAGCAATTTGTAAACTCCCAGCTGGAACACCTTTGTGGTGGATGCAGTTCTACCTACGGTCGCCACGCTAATCTGAAAACAGCACAGGCACAGGTCAAAAGCATATTTTCATATATGCAAAAGGAAGGTGCCAGTATTCTCTGTGCCAAACTATTGACTCTGGCTACGGCAGTGTGAAACTAGCTGGGCTCACAGGTTTGTGCGGTGGTGTTTGACAAGGTAGTCAGAAATGCTACTAAAGGTTAGCACAGCTGGAGTTTTGCTTGTATTTTGCATTAAGGAGTCATGCTAGGGAAGTGATAAGTAAACAAGCAGAGGAGAGCTGTCAATGGGAGTCTAAAACAAAATAAAAATATTTTGTTTTGTGTTTTTCCTCCTGGAGGGAATGAAGTATCACAGACAGGATTCCCAAATGCACTCACCAAAATTACTATACCTTCTTCTGTGGGAAAGACATGTCATTAAAACATGGTGCTGGGGTTCTGAAGATCTGGGCTCCGTTCCCAGTTCTGCCACAGACTTCCTGGGTGACCTTGAGCAAATCACTTAAACATTCTCTGGGCCAGCTCCTCATAGTAGGTGAGATGCTGTAGCTCATTTGAAATCGATGGAGTTACAATTTACACCAGCTGGGGACTTGCCTAATGCTAGGTCTATGCTCAGATTATCTATATGTAAAATAGGAGTAATACTGAGCTATCATCAGACAGAGGTCTGTAAGACAGTGGGGCCTACTCACTGGCCAGTGCATCGAATATAAAGCTCCCAACAGCAGCAGAATTCCAGTCCCTTTCTTCAGGGATGGGTTTGTTTTTCAAAACAAGAACAGTCCAAAAACTCCAGGGACTCTTATTCTCCTCTCCCACATTGGGGATTTAGTCTCTGCTCACAAAGCATGTAGTTGCCAGCCAGGCCTTCCAAATAGCTGGTGCGGAGAGTGTCCCTTTAGCCCCTTTTCTCAGACCGTGGCTCTCCTGTGGGAAGCTTCCTTCTCCCTGCAAGTCTCTCCCTAACTGAGCTATTTGCTGGCCTTTGATCTGAGAACTATATGAGCCCCAGGCTACCACCTATATCCCTGGCCTCAAACCCATCACCTGGGAAAGAGCCACTTAGGGAGAGGCTGGGCTAAACCCACATCCCTTAAAGAGCTGTCACACTTTGTGACAGGCTATTATGAGCTTTTGATTGTTTATAAAGTGCCGCGAGCTGTCTCCAGGGAATGTGTAATAGAAATGCAAAATGGTTGTAGTGTTGTTTTCTGAGGATGACGTACAATATATAATTCCATAGTTCAATGTTGCTAAAAGCTCTGGGATATTTATACATGGCACCAGTTCTGAATGTTATACTGCTGGAATCAAGCAAATGGAATTGTATTCTTCTAGTGTTTGCCTCTCAGTATTCTTTACAGTATTCTACCTAGTACATGAGAGAGTCTTGCTTCTAGCTTTTCCTCTAGTCTCATGAGCAAGTTTGGATAGTTTGATTTTATTGATCAACCTGAGATTATTATTTTTTTAATTACTGTTATGAGGCTGTAGTGTGTGTCCTGTCTTCAAGACTGCTTTTATACAGAACTTTGGCAACATCACAATATGTGCTTCCCTCTGCTTGGGGTATTAGCAGCATGCTAGTATGGGTCACCATAGGCAGAAGGAGTTAATCTGATGACACCAAAGCTCTGTATAATTGTGTACGCAACTTATATTGATAGCATTTGTGTGTGTATAGACAGATACTTGTCTATCAGTTTATCCAGAGATATACTTATCTGTCTGCACAAAGAATTGGAATATCACTCAGGTGATAAATAGCTATAATATATACATACTGTGATACAGCAGGAGAGTGTTAGAGGGGAGCCTTATTTCCTGTAGAGGGAAGAAAGTTTGCTAGATGTTGGTTGGAACACCTGGAGCCAATTAAGGCACCTGCAGCCAGTCACCTGATTAAAAAACCCCTGCTTCAGTCAAACAGGGGAAGGAGTTGGAGCTGAGTGTTTGGTGTTGGAGCAGAGAGCAGTTTGGAGGAAAGCAGAGGAGAGTTTGGAGAGGTGCTGTGGTGGGCTAAGAAGACCCAGACCTTAGGTAAAGGGACACCTGGCTTGTGTAGAGGGAGGGAAGGAAGCACCACAAGCTGAAGGGCAGGAGAGGGAAGTAGCCCAGGGGAAGGAATTGCTAGTTCAAGTGGCTTACCACTATCCTTAGGGCCCCTGGGCTGGGACTCGGAGTAGAGGGCCTAGGTTCCTCCCTCTCCACTTCCCTCCTCTAGGATACTAGTGGGGCAGTTAATACCCTGTTCAGGGGCAAAAAATGGTGCCCTGAAATCCTCCCCCATCCCCAAGAAGAGAAAGCACGGGACTCATCATAATAGTGCCAGCAACTTGCCATAACACATATACATATATCTATATGTGGGTGTGTGCATATAGTTGGATATTTCTATGTACCACCTCTAAAAACCCACATTCAAAGAATGTTAAGGTTGCAAAGTCAAGTACTTAAAAGTTAGGAAATGCCAGAGTTATAGTCACCCCTCATGTAGGTGGCTAATGATGCCGTCTTTAATTACATGAACTCATGCTATTTTCTCCACAGGGCCCCTGCCTAATTTATTGAATGAATAGTTATTCAATATAGTTTTTATCCTCCACAGTCAATGTGTGGACCCGGGTCCTGTTTACTGCACATATTTAAATTTATGACAAAACTATGATTTTCCTTCTGGTCATTTCCATGCTGTTCTCACTGTAGTATCAGAGTGTTTCACAAACACTGATGAATGTATCTTCACAACATTTATTAGGTGGGGAACACAGAGATTAAGGGCAAAGCTGTCAGGAAAGCCCACTAATTAATCAGCTTGTGTAGTTAGCAGAATTTAGACCTTTAAATCCAATACACAGACTTTTACTACTTGAGCTATTGTAGTAGCTAGTAACAGTAGTAGGTTGTTATCCACTTTGGACCAGTCGCTTGAGGGGAATCATGGGCATCCCTGTCCAGTGGGTTTCACAGCTATTTGTTGACAGTAGAGGAATGTAGAGACTCAGAACTCCTGGTTTCAATTCCAGGTTATGGAGGGCATCTGGCATTGGCCACCATCAGAAGACAGGATACTGGGTTAGATGGACCATTGGTCTGGACCAGTATGGCCGTTCTTATGTTCTTTAGTATTTAATGGAACATTTTGCTCCTGTGACCCAGCTTATCTCTGACCTTCTCATCTCCTAATCACATTTCTATCTTGTCTCCTGGACCCCTCTGCTCCTATCCAAACCCCTACACCCTGTCCCCTCTCTCTCTGCCACTCCCCACCCTGTGGCTCTTGCCACCCCATCTCCCCACCATTTCTCATCCCTCATTCAAATCGGGTGCTTTTTCCTCCACCTCCATGCTGGCTGGGAGTGAGCACAGGGACCACTGAGAGTACAGGAGACAGTGGGTCTCTTTACTTTCAGTTTCTGTGCCTGGCATCACAGCAGTCCACAGCAGTAAAAAGAGCAACTGCAGGGCAAGTCTAGCTCATCCTCCCGACCCTCATCTGAGCAGGCCAGTGCAGATCAGCTGCCAAACTCTAACGAGTCTCTACTGAGCCTGTGCATTTCTAAATTAATTAGTCTATTTATTTATGTGGAAGCTCATAACTTGGCAATATTTGAGAGCATTTTTCATGGGGATGGCCAAAGGCATGTCCTGGACAATCCGGCAACTCCCTGATCCAAACCACAATGGCAGTAGAGCTTCTCAACAAAATGGTTGTGGGATTTTTTTTTTTAACAACCCAAAAACAATGATTTTTTCCCTCATTTCATTCTTGGAAAAAATTCAGCTTGGGGCATGGAAAATTTCATCGCAAACAATTAGTCTGGCAAAGTTAAAAGCAGCTGAAAACAGGTTCTCCTATGGGGAAGTATCAGGCAACCATCACCATCTATAATAAATGTGTTTTGTATGTCTGTATATCTTATCTATCTCCTGAAGTTTTTGTGTAGTCTGCATATGGCCAAGTCAGCAGTAAGCTAAAGGTTTAGCAAGGCCTAACAGGGCATATTAACTAGGAGATTTGAGAACAAAATGTGTTGAAAATAATTGGATTCTCCCCGAGGCAGATCAGACATGCACTCCAGGCATAGCTTCTTGCTCCGGATATTACAGGTATCATAAAATTAATGGAAAAAGAGTATCCACTGTAGCATCTCTGCTGTCACACAGCGCACCTTTTTGGCTTTCAGAGAAATGCACAGCCAAGTAAAGAAACAGCTTTTTAAGAACCCTACAATTATTTCCATAGCCATGAGCTAGGAAAATTAGGTGGGAAACATAACTCTAAAGAAGAATTGGGTTGTTGTTCATTTTGTTGTTCATTTTTTTCCACTCTCCCCAGTTTCTAGGACATTGGCAGGCAAAACATAGACTCCAAGAGCCACATACTTCACCTGCTCAGAGAAGTAGAGCTTATCTGAGCACTCTGGACTAAATTAAGCTTGTCCTTGTGGGAGTGCTCTAGAATGGTGAGATTGTTCCTCCTCCTTTGGTTCTGGAGGGAAGGCATCATCTGACAAGCCCTACAGAAGGCATTTCTGTGTAGGTAAAGGCCTCTCCACCTTTACCAGGAAGGCTGCATTTGGAGGAGCACTGGCTACCTCTTTGCAATGTGTGAAAACCCAACTCCCATTGATCACAGTTCAGGAGCTTGTTAGAGGGTGGCAGGATCTACAACCCCTTGTTGGGATGCAGGGCTCTTCTGGGGACATGCTGCATGAGTAGGAATTAGAACTGGGCATAAAGCAGCTTGAATACTTTCTGTAGATCTTGGTGGCTGATGAAGCTTGTTAACTCCCATCTGTTCATAAAAGAGGTGGACTGACCCTCCAGTTAGAGGAAATTAAGGTCAGAAACAAGGTGGTGCCACAGGAAACCTTAGGAGCAGTTAGGCTGATATTCATGTTCAGTTGTCAATTATTGTTTCACCAAGAAAGCCACCCGCCAGAAAACGGATAAGTTCAATATTGCCTTATAGCCTGTGTGTATAGATTTTACTCAGAGCAGAGAGGAATGCTTCCTGCTCGCTTCTTTGCTCTTCTCTTCCTTCATGAAGGAGATGGAACACAGTGGCCTTCTCTGGGCTGAATTTGCGGCCAAGTTATATGGTTGAGGCTAAAACCATTTTGAGCATGGCTTGTCTGCCCCGTATGGCTGGGTCCAGAAACCATTTTAGCTAGAAGTTGGGATTAGATGCCCAACTCCCATTGATGTGGTTTGAGCACCTAAATCCCATAGGCATCTTTAAAATCTCATCCTTAGTCCTCAATTTGGTTACATGCCCACCCAGCACAGACATAGTTTTACTCACCACCAGTATCTACACAACCGTTTTCATTGGGTATGTCGTCATCTTACTAAATGGCCTTAACATTGGGATCAGTGTTGAACATTAATATAACATTGACATTAGTTTTCAATTTAGGCTGTGTACATAAATCAGAGTTGAGTTTAATATATCTGGCGACAATAATTAAATTCATTAAAAAAAAAAAGAGGAGAGAGGCTACGAATGAACAACATGACAGATGATTTCTTGATATGAAGCACGCTACGTGGACATCAGAATACTAAATGAAAAACTGAATGCTTAATTAAAGTCACTTGACATTCTCCCTGGGATGAGGCTGATGCAGTACAACACCACTGCTGTCAGCTACCTGAGCAAATAGCCATTTACTGAAGGGAGGCCTTTCTTTATCCACCTTCGCCAAAACATAGATTTGGTCTGGCTAGGTCAGGGCCTCTTCTGGTGGACTAAAAGCCCCAGATGAGACTTCTTGTCACTGCAAATGGTCTGTTCTTTTTGTCTAATAGTGAATGATTGTCCGATGGACTATAACACATCCGCAGTCCTGTCATTCCTCAAATTCTAACATAAGCAATGACATTATTGAGATCGCAACATTTTGTGACTGACCAAATGTTTTGTCCTCTTCTTTCCCTGCTTTTTCTTTAAGTTGGAAGGATATATGTTTTTTTCTTAGAGAGAGGTTATATCTTGCTGTTAGATTGGGATTCTAGTGATCTGCATGCAAATTGCCAACTCTGCTGTAGACTTCCTGTGTGGCCTTCAGCAATTATTGCATCTCTCTCTGTGCGTCAGTTGCTCAGGATCTGTTGTTTCACTGAACGTCAATGGGATCTGGCGGCCAGATCTTCAAGGGTTATTTAGACACCTACTGGGATTTTCCAGAGGCATTTTGAAAATCCCCCTGGTGGGAGTTGAGTGTCTAACCTGGTTAGGTGCTTCTGAAAATCCCTTATGGGTCTATCTGCATTTAGGTGCATTTAGGTACCTAAATACCTTTGAAAATAATCTGGCCCTCAGCCCTGTTGTGTTAATTTAGATTAAATATATGGGTCTGTAATGGGGCAGCTGGAGAGGACTTAGGCTGTGAAAGGATGACTGGGGAAGTAGCCACAGCTGGCGCCACGCCCCAGTTAGGCTATAGCTGGCCCTATAAGAGATCTGTGGGCCAGAAGTTGGAGGAATCTCACTCTAGCCCTGGAGGGGAATCGTAGAATATCAGGATTGGAAGGGACCTCCAAGAGGGCTAGCTGCCTGAGAGAAAGGGTCCCTGAAGCAGAGCAGAGCTGGGGAAAGGCAAGAGGGCCTGGGGAGCTCCAGCCTGGCAACTCCCCAGGCTGCAGGCCTTGTGTTAGGCCAAAGTAGGTACTGGGGCTTCAGAGGGGCAGCCTGGGGATAGACAAAGGCAACAGGTCCTAATCCCTTGCCAATGATGAGTGGCTATTCCAGACTACAGTCTGCCCCAGTGATTGGGGGCTAGATGATGATTGGCAGTAGCCACTGAGGCAAGGTGGGTTTAGAGGGTTGGGGGTTCCCCTGGGAGGGAAACCCAGAGTAAGGAGGTACTGCGGGGGCAGCACCCCAAGGAAAAAGGGCACCGGGGGCCAGCAGCAGGCAAGACACTGGCCAGCAGAGGGCGCTCCAAGGGCTGAAGAGCCAATTCCCAAGATGACCAGCAGGAGGTGCCACACTGGTGAGTCATCTCATCGCTACAGGGGCCAAAGAGTTAAAGGTTCTGATGTAGCCCAGTCACTGTTCAGCATCAAACAGTTTTAAGTAAGGTTCGCGGTTTGGTATACAGAATCCTCAGCCTGCTCAGTGACATGGTAATCCCACAATTAAACATCCTTTTAACCCTGTATTAGCGATACAAAAAAAGAAGGAAAAAATAGTTAAAGCATTTGAAACGTAAAGCACTATATAAAGCAGTGGTTCTCAACCAGGGGTCTGGAGCCCCCTGGTGGGCCACAAGCAGGTTTCGGGGTGGGTGGGGGAATTCACAAAGCATAGCTGGTGTTAGGCTCGCTAGTGCCCAGAGCAGAAAGCTGAAACCCAGCCGCACAGGACTGCAGCGTGGGGCCCCAAGCCCCAACACCCAGGGCCGAAGTCAAAGCCTGAGTACCTTAGCTTCACAGTGACCCATATGGTGTGGGGCCCTGCTTCCTACCCCTTAATGCCTGCCCTGGCTTCTATGTGGAGCTGTTGTGGCACAGGTGAGCCATGGAGTGTTTATAGCATGTTGTCAGGAAAAAAGAAAAGGTTGAGAACCCCTGAAATAAAGAGACAATGTAGGTGAGAGACAATCTTTCATTGGCCCAACTTCTGGCGAGAGAAAGAGAAGCTTTTGAGCTACACAGAGCTCTTCGGGTCTAACTCTGGATAGCCTGAAGTCTTATCTTTCTCACCAACAGAAGTTAGTCCAATGAAAGATATTACCTCACCCACGTTGTGTCTCTAATGTCCTGGGACAAGCACAGCTACAACACTACAAGTATTAAATAAGGCTGTCATTTTAACATCCTGTTCCCTTTCCCTTTGCTGGAGGGAGTATTTTTGGAAGGGGAAAACCCTTGTTTGACTGTCTTTCAGATGGTAATAACTGTCCTTTTGGGGAAAAGTTAGTTGTTAGATGTTAGCTGAGATGGGCTGGAGCTGTCATTGCTGTTGTTGTTAAAGTCCAATCCTATTTTCTAGAAAACAAGACACAAACATGCAGTAGGGGAGAGAAAAGAACAGCAAAGCAAATAAAAATGCAGCTTCTTCCTCTGAAGCTGACTTTCACTTGCAACCTCACGGCTGGAAAACACAGTCCCAGCCCGTGGTCTTACGAGCCACTCTGAGAACTGACAAACTTGTATCAGCATTAGGCTGTTTAGGGCACTGCTCTTAGTTGCCTCTCTGGTGATAGGCTGACTTCAGTAGAACAACATATGCAGTCTTGGCCAGCTGAGCCAGAGTCTTATTAAACAGAAGGCAAAAGGAGGGAGAGGGGAAAGAAAATATGTAAGGTGAGGAAGGAAAAGGGGACAGAGGGGAGGTGGGAGCAAGCCAAAATCTCATTATCCCAGGTGGTGGTCAAGAATTTAGTCAGCACCAGTGGAGATAGTGGTTTCATTTGTCTGGCCCACTTTGGTGAAGCCATCCCTCGGGATTAGTGTGTAGGAGGTCCAGGCTCCCAGGAGATGGTGAGGGTGTTGGTGTTGGTCCTGCTTTGAGCAGGGGGTTGGACTAGATGACCTCCTGAGGTCTCTTCCAACCCTGATAGTCTATGATTCTATGAGGGGAGCAGCCATGATGATCAAACTTGCTGCAGCAGTTGTTGGCAGACAATTCCTTTTTAAGCTAATTTTCCACAAAGTCTCTTCCTGTTAAGAACCCCAAAAGGGAGTGATGGGCAGAATAGCCTACCCTCTCATTATTTTGTCCACCAAACAGCCTAATTCCAAACACTCCCATTTTATTCATTGACTTCTGGTCTTGTTTATCAAGTATAATCCTCACACAGTCTGTGGGCAGTATCAATAAAACCCTTTCGGTTTAAAATAATTTGCTCTTCCTGTCTCCTGACATCTTGTCTTACACAATTTTCTGTAACCGGTTATTGTGACAATTTAACTCCTTTTTTACAGCTGTGGTTACAGGTAGGATAAATACATAAGCCCAAATATTACTACAGCCCTGATGTGCCCAAATTGCTTTTGAAAATGGGACTCGGGCTCCTAAGTCAATAAGGTGGTTCTGAAAATCAGAATACCTCCTTCTTGTTTGTCTTTCTTGTCTATTTAGATTATAAACGGTTCCAGTTAGAGTCTATGTGTGTGTACAGTGCCTAACTCATTGGGGTCCTGATCTCAGCTGGGTCCTATAGATGTTAATGTAATACAAATAGCAATAATTTTACCAATTACATTTGTGTGAAGTCAGGATTCGTGCAAAATTAATATTCCATGTAGATGAATGGACTAGATCTGTAGTGAAGGTGTTGCTGCTCTCTGCTACATAACAGGCCTTAATCTAATACAGAGCAGTCTTTAAGAGTTTATAAAAATACCACTTTTTTTCCAGGGCCTCTGTCCAAAACTTGTGAGGAAATATGAACTTCCTGATAATACCAGGATGTGACAAATGGCAGTGCTTACTTTTATTATAGTACAGAAACGTCTTCCCTTCAGACTCAAATAGAGTTACAAATGGTATGTAGCTAGAGACTCATGGGGGAGATGCTTCACAGCCTTTTTGTCCATGCCCTTCCAGTCCACAGCGGGCCAATAAGGACAAAAAAGGCTATGTTCTAATCTGTTCTTAATATAAAGAAAAATGCCCCCACTTCAAAGGTGCTAGAGAAACACCTGTTGCGTTACCCAAGCCAGGGACATTTTGGGGGCAGATTTCCCCCTGGTGCAACTCCAGGAGAAAATATACGGGGTAATAAAGAAAAAGAAAGGCAAAGTAATTTTGTTCCTCGAAAATGGATAATGCACCTGTCAACATCTATTTAGTCTGGTGGCCTTCAGCGACATTTTCTAGTGACAGCAGAAGAGAGGCTAAAATTGCATCTAGGAGACCCCATATAGAGTCTGGAAACAGAGCTCTGTATTAATTTTAACCTGGAGCAAATTGCTTAAGCCAAACTCCTGCCATCTCATTTGTTGCATTAGGATCTCCCTCTCATCTCTCCTCCAAAACACCCCACTGAATAGTTTGGTGTTGGGTTTTCTTTCTTTTTTTTTTTTTCTTCACATAAGTTTCAAAAGAAAAAGGGGAAAAATCTGAGGCCATCTGCTATCTTCTTTATGGGAAAAAAATAAAACCTACAATTAGTGTCTCGTTCATCTTTTCTTTTTAGAAAAAGGAGAACTATTATGCAAATACTCCACAATTTGGTTTCAAATACTCTTTGTACTGTGATGAACAATTTTCTTTAATACAAACCCAACCTCCTTGCCAGAACTTTTTTTAAATATGGGAGGGGGAACTTATGGAAGACTTTTCTTTATTGTTGTGTTCTTCTGATGCTAAGGTTTTCTCATCCTCTCTTTGTGTGGTGTTATTCTTTAAGTTGTCAGTTATGCATTGGACGGGTTTTTGAGGGGAGCAAACCAAAAGAGTTTCAAAAAACCCCATTTCGCTTTTCAGTGTTCCTTTGCCTCAGTGAGACGATTGTCCCTGAACGGAAGAGCACTTTGTAAATCAGAGAGGTTTTCCCCTTGCCCCTTCTGAAAGCTGCCTGCTTTGTGGTGGCAGCTTTGCTGTAAGTGAAGATTTGTAGTTGAATCATAGCTGCAGACTATAGGGTACTTTGGTGTCTGATCCTGCAGGACTTACAGTCACGGGGAGATTCCTGAGTAAGCACTGAGTGTATAGAGCCAAGTCTTGCAGCTCTTACTAGCAACACTATAACAGTAGCATTTAAAGGCCCCAGCTGAGACGGGGGCCTCTTTGTGCTATGCAAACAGGTAGCAAGAAACAGGTCCCGTCCCAAAGAGTTTCTGGCCTAGAGAAGACAAAGAGTGAGGGAAAGAGTAACTATCCCCGTTTTATGGCTGGGGATCTGAGGCATGGAGAAATTAAGCGATTGGCTCAAGGTCACACAGGAAGGCTGTGAACGAGCTAGGAATTGAACCCAGGAGTTAGATTTTCAAGAGTCTAAGTGCCTTAGGAGCACAAGTCCAACAGACTTTCGATGAGATTTGTGAGCCTAATTCACTTGGGCACCTTTTGAAAATCCTGTACCAGATCTTCTCTGTCCCAGCTCAAGGCACGAAAGAAAAAGTGAACCTTGAATTAGGGAAAATTCCCATTGCTGTCAGTTTTCTACATTATAGGCTGCATCTATGAACAGTCTGTCCATCATCCTACAAGATGCATCAGAGGAGGTGTAGCTTTCACTGTGTGCTTTTAGTACTTTGCTGGGTCTGGGCCGGAACGGTCAACATCGGGTAGGATTGCGCCCCAGGGCTGGCGTGGTGCTAGGAGTAAGAGCTGTGAAGTCTGGTTTTTACTCTATAACGCAGAGGTCCCCAAACTGTGGGATGCGCTCCCTAGAAGGGTGAGGAGGCACACTCCGGAGGTGCAGTGGGCCCTGGCCAGCCCCACCATGCCTCCAGCTCTGCTCCAGCCCCACCCATGGCCCTGCGCCTGACCCTGCTCCCAGCCTCGGCACAGCTCCGCACCCAGCCAGGAGTCCGGCTGCTGGCCCCCACTGTGGCCTGGCTAGGGACCCAGCCTCAGCCACTGGCCATGGCTCTGTTCCCAGCCCCAAGGCCAGCTGTGCCCCAGCCTCCGCCCCCTTACCCCTGTCTGTGGCCCCCTGAGCCATGGCCCCACTCCAGGCCCTGGCTCTCGGGGGTATGGGCGATGCAGACTGGGGGAAGGTGGGCGTGACCCTCAAAACTTTGGGAACCGCTGCTCTAACGGTTGCTTAATGTGAAGTGGCCTGCTCCACATTTTGGGAAAGATTCAAGGAAACAGGTATTTGTAGCTGCGTCTCTTAAGGAGACCGAGATCTCGTGCTAGGAATCTGATCAGCTACACCACTGTTCCCTCTTGAGGGGGCTGCCACAGCAAGAGTTGGTGCAGGGAAGGGCAGATGGTCCCTAAACAGTTGTCTGTGGAGCTGTGCTGCTTTACAGCAGCCGATGGCCAGGCCCATTATTTAGCCTCGTGGAACATAAATTACATCAATTTGGACCTTGATGAAGAGTAGCTTGTGCCATTGCATCCCAACAGGAAGACAGCGTAAACCTTTATTGTACTGCAGGGAACACCAAATCCCTCTTGATAGCGTGTGGGGAAACGCGAAGCTGCAGTGAATGGAGCCTTTGAATGCAATGATGGATTCGGGATGTTTTTGTTGTTACAGGAAGCACTTATCATGGCGAGCATGGATCATCCACACCTGGTGCGATTACTGGGTGTCTGCTTGAGCCCCACCATTCAGCTTGTCACTCAGCTGATGCCCCACGGCTGCTTGTTGGACTATGTTCACGAACACAAGGATAACATTGGCTCCCAGCTCCTGCTGAACTGGTGTGTCCAGATAGCCAAGGTAAGGTCCTACCATTTTTTGAATGTTTTCAGGACTAAACAACTGAGCATGGTCGTTTTTGAAAGTCAGCAGTACCCATTCCTAAGCAGAGAACAAGAGAGGAAAATCTATTCGTATATGGCAGTTTGGTGAGCTTTTTATTTACCTCTGTGCGATAATACAATATATATTGTTGAGGTAACACTCTGACTCAGCCCTGTACATAAAGCGTTTTTTACTGAGGGGTTTTGGAAGACTTGAAGAGGAAAGGCCTCCTCTTCCCTGGATCCACGTCTTGGCACAGTATGATCATGCAACGTCTTCTGCTGCTGCTTCAGTGAGTAAGAATGATGCCTTCAGAGTTCAGATGTGTACGTAGTTGCTCAAAGAGCATCAGTTGAGAGGTACTAACAGTGGACTATAAATCCAGCCTTAATATACTCTTTACACAGTAGTGTGTTTTCAGGAACTTATTGCAACAAATAAGTTGGTATTTAATGGCATGCTTAGGAATCACTCTTTTAGGTATCAGGTCACAATGAATGAAATGATTTGGAAGTGTTAAGGGACTATAGTTTGCATCCATTGTACACTACCAGGGTGGTATCTCTCTTGTGCATATGGGAACCAGAGGGGTCTGAAGAGACTTTAGTGTGCACGTGACTGTCTGTGAACCAGGCACTAAATACTTGAACAATTGTTTAAAAGTTACATTTTTGCAAGAGAATGGAAAATGTTAGTAACTCACATGTGAGTTCATGTTACAGGTCATCCTCGGTGCCCAGTTTGCAGAGGATCTGCTATAGCAGATGTTATCAAGTCCTGGTTCTTAATTCAAGTTGTAACAGCTTTAATATTGGGGGTCCTATGTTCAGTCCCCAGTGTGTCACACCAGGGGGCCGTCATCACAAAAAATATTGTTGTGGAGTTTGTTTTTTGTTTTAACAAGTGAATATTATGCTTATGAAAGTGAAACACCAATAAAGTTGTCCAATGCAAGATCCAGCCCTGCATTTGTGTGCCAGGAGGGAAAGATATCTGAAGGTTCAAACAGGCCCTTCCTTGCCTTCCTGTCTATATCCCCATGAGGGGCAGAAAACAATGGCAGTCCTCTTGCTCTCTTCAGGGATTGCTCATTTTTCCAGGAGGAGAAACTCCATCATTTTTCATTGGCATTTTTCAGATACCTTGACAATGGATGAAATTATTGCTGGATGTGGGAGGATGATCCAAAGAGATACCATGTAATTAATATTGAATAAATGTTTTCATGTTGCATCAGAGTTCTAGATGGGGGCAGGGAAGAAGACAAATAGGCAAAAATATGGAGAAGGAGAATAAGATGTGGCAATATCCATGATGCTAATGCAACAGATGATGTATAGGCTGTTGGAGTCGGTAGCTGGGTAGGCGTCCATCTCTGGGTATTTGAAGGAGCATATCCAGAAGTGGTTTCAGTGTGAGGATGGGAGACCGTATGGGTGTTGTTTTTTTTTGTCATTCTCTTCTTCAGCTCCCCCTCTTTTCCATCTGATCTCCACTCTCTTGATTATTGACGGTGGTTATTGTTACAAATTCCTGCCTTAGTACCATACACATAAAGATAACCTGCCTTTGTTTTCAAATGTTACCCTAGTACCAGGTGGTGCAGTGTATACTGAGACCAAATTCCCATTGGCTTAGCCTCATGAGACCTACACTGGCACTTGCTATTACTTGGTAATAGCTATGGATGCATGGATTGATTCCATGCAGTAGCTGAAGCAGAACTGCAGTGATCAGTAACAGAGAGTGCTGCAAACACTCAGCACTTCTGAAAGGAATTCATTCAAAATGGAGGCCCCTTATTTAAGGGTTTCTCTGTGGATTCAGGCACTTTGTTTGAAAATTGTAGCCTAAAGCTCTTCTGGGTTTGTGTGGTGAGAGAAGGAGGTGAGGCATTACAAGTACTTAAAACTGAGCTCTCCAGCACTCCAAGGAAGGGTAGACCACATGTGAAATATTAACAGATGAACCCTGAGAAAGAGGAAGGGAAATTCCCCGGAACGAAAGGTGGCCCATTAATGAGGGGAGGAAGCAAAGTTTAATTAATCCGTCTTTCTCCACATCGCAGTGGCATATGGTTAATTTTAATTTGGCCTCGTGTTACAGCATCGGGGTCATCTGCTTGGCTCCTCGCAAGGGAAACTGTTATGAGCAGCTGTTTTTATTGAAGCTGCATATTGCTTGCTAGACATAGTTGCTCTTTTGGTTCTTTGTAGTAACCGCTTAATTGGATCTGCCTCCTCTTAGTTGCTTAATGTGCATTTCTCTTTATTTTGCCTGCCTTGCTTTCCATGTGGGGATCACTATTGGTCTGCAAGAGGACTGAGAGCAGGGGAATCATACCTATTTTATGGGATGTTCTCCATTCTGCTGGTGCTAGCTTATCAGTGCCTTTTTGTGGTATGTGGTGATGAGATGGCTTGTTTAGAGGGGAAGGTTTCCACAAATGTTGAGTGCTCCTGCACAAGGCTGGTGTGGCAGAAAGCCAGTGATGGGTAAACTGCTGAGTGTTTAGATGCTTCCTTGAGCTCAAAGATTCTGACTGTGCTTGGCTTTTGAGTAGAAGGTTCATGGGGGTGCGGGAAGGGTCGCCATCAGCATATGTGCACAAAGGTCAAGTGCCAGCAAGCCCCAAGTGTGTAATCCACATTAAGGTATCACAGAAGAGAAGAAATAGGGTGTGGGATGGTTCTGATCGCTGTCATATGCTAATGATGCACAGCATTATCTCTGTGTGACATGGCATTCCCCAATGGCAATCCCCAGACACCTTTCCTTGCAGCTCTCATGTGATCTGGGTGTGTCTCACCAAACCAATCCTCTGCCATTGGGACGTCTCACTTCTTCCTAGTCTCAGCCTGTGGCACAAAATAGTTCTATCTAATCCAGGCTATTCAGTTAAATGCAGTGATAACTAAATGGAGATTAGTGGTTTGTGATGTGCAGGAGGTCAGAGGTAAATGGTCCCTTCTGGCCTTAGACAACATGATAAGGCTGTTCACTGTTTAGAGGCACAATAGGGACACATTTTTGGGATAATGATGATGAAAGGAATCTTTTGGAGCACAGCTGAGGGGCTGCCCTTAGTCCAAAAAGTGAAATAAATATGCGGGATGGATCCCAATCGCAGGAGAATAGCAGGATCACTGTTCCACTCATCCGTCACTTTTAATGATCACAGGAATCAGTTGGCATTCTGAAAATAGAGAGATTCAGTTTGCCTTCAGATAGCCAAGTTGCCAATGGAGTGAATGCTGAAATAGGCTGATGTGTCGAACTACAATTTCTACTAGATAGTCGAGTGAAATGCTTTATCTTCTGAGCGTCTATATCCACGGAGAACTCACTGTTCAGTTTGCAGGCTCCTTCTAGGTGTGGGAATTTCTCTCAACCGCTCACTTTTGTTAGGCATGTAAAAAAACTTTATTATACCTTTCTGAAGGCTACCAAAAATCCAGTCAGATATAACAGCACCCAGAGAATGTTCAGTGATCTCCTAAATCAGTGGTTCTCAGACTTTAAGAATCCCTGTCCTAGATACGTGTTCAGCTGCCTGAGGCAACTTTTGAGATCTGCCTTTCATTGCATGTACCGTTTCATCCCATCTGGTTCTCTAGCAAGAATGGCAATGGAGGAGGTGGGAGAGCCTTTATTTTGCGGGGGTGGGTTTGTTTTGGGGAATGATTTACATTCAAATTACCATGACTGCAATATGCGCTATTCCCACTGTCTTTGTCTGGCGTTGTGTCAGTTAACTAATGCTGCCTCGGTGCTCACTTTCAGCTCCCTGTATTTTCGTATAAGTAGATGCAAAAGCTAGAAGGGAGCTAGGTCTGGCTGCCAAGGTCAAATATGTCTCTCGCGATCTTCTTTGAAAGTTGACTATAGGATGGTTAAGTATTTTCCACTTCCAGGTGAGTGAAAGCTTAGCTGAGGTTATTTGTTTGCATGGGTGATGTATACTTCATTTTGATTATTAGATCATTACACTTTCTTTCCAGCAGTTTAACTTCTTGTTTCAAAGATGAAAGTGGCAGAAGCAAAACAACTTCACATACTGTAAATAAAATATGGCCATTAGACGGCAGCCAAAGCTATGGGAATACTAGCTTCCTAGTCTACAGAAACAGAAAGTACCTCCAGTGCTTTGTGGGATACACAGTAGATGAATCATGTTCAGGTGTCTCACGTAGGAACTGAAGCTTTGCCTTTTAGCCCAATGTTCTAATTGCTAAATATTCTGTTGGCTTGAGGGTTCAGATGAAAAAACTGAAGTGCAACAAAGCAATAAGTCTGCAACCATTACTCCCACAGTGAGAATTACTCAATATAAACAGGAGTGGCCTGTCTCTTAGTCTTTGAGAACCTAAGAATGGCCATATTAGCTAAGACCAAAGGTCCACGTAACCTAGTATCCTGCCTTCCAACAATGGCCAATGCCTGGTTATTCAGAGGTAACAAACAGATCAGGTAATCATCAAGTAGTCCATCCATAGTCATCCACTCCCAACTTTTGGGAAACAGAGGCTAGGGATACTCAGAGCATGGGGTCGCAACCTTGACCATCTTGGCTAATAGCCATCAATGGACATGTTCTCCATGAACTTATCTAGTTCTTTTTTTAATCCTGTTGTAGTATTGGTCTTTACAACATCCCCTGGCAACGAGTTCCACAGGTTCACTGTGTGTTGTGTGAAGATATACTTCCTTTTGTTTATTTTAAACCTGCTGCCTATTAATTTCATTGGGTGACCCTGGGTTCTTGTGTTATGTGAAGGGACAAATAATACTTCCTTATACATTTTCTCCACACTATTCATGATTTTATAGTCCTCTATCATGTCTCTTCAGTCTGTTTTCCAAACTGAAAAATCCCAGTCTTTTTAATTTCTCGTAAAATGGAAGCTGTTCCATACTGTTAAACATTTTTGTTGCCCTTCTCTGTACCATTTTGAATTCTAAAATATCTTTTTTGAGATGGGGTGACCAGAATTGCATGCAGTATTCAAGGCATGGGTGTTCTATGGATTAATACAGTGACATTACAATATGTTCTGTCTCATTATCTATCCCTTTCCTAATGGTTTCTAAGATTCTGTTAGCATTTTTGATTGCCACTGTACATTGAGTGGATGTTTAAAGAGAACTACTTATAACAACACCAGTATTTCTTTCTTCAGTGGTAACAATTAATTTAGACCTCATAATTTTTGTATGTATAGGTGGGATTGTTTTCTAATGTGCATTAATTTGCATTTATCAACACTGAATTTCATCTGCCATTTTGTTGCCCAGTCACCCAGTTTTTGATATCCCTTTGTACCTCTTTGCAGACTGCTTTGGACTTAACTATCTGGCGTAATTTTGCCACCTCACTGTCTACTCCTATTTCCAGATAATTTATGAATATGTTGAATAGTTCTGGTCCCAGTGCAGATCCCTGGGAGACACGGCTATTTACCTCACATCAGTCTGATAATGGCACACTTATTCCTATGCTTTCTTTTCTGTTTTTAACCAGTTACTGATTCCTCTTATCCCATAATTGGTTACTTTGCTTAAGAGCCTTGTCAAAGGCTTTCTGAAAGTCCAAGTACACTATATCCACTGGATCACCCTTTTCCACATTTGTTGAACCCCTCAGGTAATTCTAGTAAATTGGTGAGCCATAATTTCCATTTACAAAAGCCAGGTTGACTCTACCCCAGCAAATCATGTTCATCTATGTCTGATAATTTTGTTCTTTACTATAGCTTCAACCAATTTCTGGTGCTGAAGTTAGGCTTAATTGTCTGTAATTCCCAGGATCACCTCTGGAACCTTTTTAAAAAATCGGGATCACATTAGCTAACCTTTAATCATCTGGTACAGAGGCTGATTTAGATAATAAGTTATATACCACACTTAGTAATTCTGCAATTTCACATTTGAGTTCCTTCAGAACTCTTGGGTGAATACCATCTGGTCCTGGTGACTTATTACTTTTTGGTGTATGATTTTGTTCTGAAACCTCCTCTGTTGACACCTCAATCTGGGACAGTTCCTCAGATTTGTCACCTAAAAAGAATGGCTCAGGTGTGGAAATCTCTCTCACATCCTCTGCAGTGAAGACTGATGCAAATAATTCATATAGCTTTTCTGCAGTGGCCTTTTATTCCTTGAGTGTCTCGTTAGCACCTTGATCGTCCAGTAGCCCCATTGACTGTTTGGTAGGCTTCCAGCTTCAGATGCACTTAAACATTTTGTTGCTGTTAAAGTTTTTGAGTCTTTGGCTGTTTACTCTTCAAATCCCTTTTGGGGCTACGTGAGAAGCAAAAGATGGAGATGATGATCCTGGAGTTTGAAATGTTCGGACTGGTCACTTCAGAAATGGACTGAGGGCCCAATTTTTCAAAAGTGTTTTGGGGACCTAAAATGCAAATAGGCGCTTAGTGGAATTTTAAAAAGTGCCTCAGCACTTAACTTTCACTCTTGACTTTGAAAATCCCACTAGGTGAGACATCTGCATCTTTAAGCACCTAAATACCTTTGGAGGTCTGGATCTTAGGCGCTTTTTATAAGCACTCATTTCATACGAGCTTTTTCGTAAAATTACGGAGGCTGCAATTTTAAGGGTGTTTAGGGGCTTTGCTCTCATTCATTTCAGTGGAAGTGTAGGCACCAAATACCTTTAGAATCTGGCTGTAAGTCCTTAAGGTTACCCAGGTTGTACCTAATAATGTAAAACAAATAATTAAAATTCAGCAAGATGGAAAAACAGGTGCCGTGTTGCATCAGAACTTGAAACTTTAGAGAGTGACTAGCAGCGGACCAAGAGAGCGAAATATCCTTCCTAGCAAATTGGTGGAAGCACTTTGCTGACTATTACTTGAACCTATTAAGGTTTGAGTAGAAGTCGTACATTTTTTTTTAACACATACAAGATGTAAAATGCTCTCTAAAGGCTTTTACTCATACAGGGTCTGCAGCCACTAGGTAAGGCCGTAAAATAAAGTCTCTTTATTTTGGGCCAGATTCTGATATTGTTACTCAAAGTGACTAGTACATTACTCCATCAGTGGTTCTGTTTGAGGTGCTGCTGAATGTAAGAGAGGAAATCTGATCCATTATAATTACATTTATTGTATGGCCCTACCAAGAGGCAGTGTAAACATTAATGTCCTGTCAAGGATTGTGGGTTTTGAACCCTGGTCCACAGGGCTCTGTGAGCCTAAAAAGAGCCAACCTGCTATTCAGGGATCTGTTAACTGTTGTCAGAATAGGAGCTGAACTCAGATAGAAAATCCCAGGCCTCGGAGCTGATTGGCAGAATGCTGGGTGTTCTGATTGGTGCACAGCCCCTATTTAAACCCAGCACAAGAACAGAAAGTTATCCTTGCTCTGGACTGTGCGCCTTGTACTTCGTGCTCCCTCTCCACTAGCCTGACTTCCTGGTAACCTGACCCTGCCTGTCTCCTTTCACTCAGCTCTTGGTTTGCCCTTTGGCCTGACTCAGACTTTGATCTCCTGCTATCAGACCTGATGTGACTCCTGCTCTGACCACTAGGTCAGATCGCCCACGTCCCGGTCATGACGTACCCTGACAACTATTAGCATGCTTAGAGAATATTAATATAGGGCTTGTGTGTGATAGGAATAAGGATATTTTTAAAAATGTGGATAGCTAACGTGTGGTAACCATTGATTCTGTCACACTTGCTCTCATTGATCAGCACAACTCGTACTACGCAATTGTTCCAATAGAATGGACATGCAGCTGTCCTGGTAAGTAGGCTGTGTTACTTTCCAAAGTGTTCCCTTCCCATTCTGATGCAATGAGACACCTGGTTTCCATCCTGTTGAATTCCATTGGTTTGTTTTTCTTCGCTCACTACAGCACACTGCAACCTGACGAACGCCGCATTTTTGCTAAAAATTTTGTTTCAGATAAGTGCTTATGAATAAAACTGAATCTATAGCCTTGCATACTGAAGTCCTAATTCACAGAGCAGGTACAGGGAGGAAGTGGCAGTGAATACTGATGTGTACAGCCCTACCAAGTGCTTCAACCCTGTTCTGAAATGACCGCCTGAAGAGAGAGGGCTCCATTCATTAGTACTGTGTATTTATATTGTCACTATGCCAACAGGGCCCATCTGAGACGGGGCCTCCCTGTGCAAAATCGTCGAGAGACAGTTCCTTCCCTGAAGAGCTTACAACGTAAATGGACAAGGCAGACAAAGGGTGGGAGGAAGAAACAAAAGCACAGAGTGGGGAAGTGACCTGCCCTAAATCACACAGCAAGTGACTAGCCAAGTCTAGAATAGCACCCAGGTGTCCTGAGTCCCAGTCCAACACCCTCCCCGATTCAATCTCTGATCCCTCCTGAGGCTGCCAAGCCTGCTTATCACATTTTAGAGTACAGTAATTTCGTAAGTGTTACTTTAGAATGATAATAAGCCAAAGCAGAAGCAGTCTGATATAGTGGCATGCCGTGGAAGGCAAATCAAGTCCTGTGGGGGATTATTTTTACGTCTTTTGAATATAAAAGCTTCTCAAATTACATCAACCTGAGGCCTGCACAACCTCGGTTATCCAGCTATATAGAGAAAATGTTTTAAAATACCCTAGAAAATGGGATTGGAAAGAAAAGCCACCGGGATCAAATTCACTGAAGCAAAAGTGTTGAAGGGAGACGCAATCCACATCCACGCTCCAGGTAAGAGTCCTTCCAAGGCACACAGGCTATGTTTTTCTCCAGGAGAATGGGTGATGTTGGTTTGCAGCAGGGGCTATATAGGAGCCCTCAAGCCAAAGGTTGCTGAGGGAACGTCTGAATTCAGCGCATCTTCCTGCTACCTTGGCTACACCCCTCTCTCAGCTAGCTCTGCTCACTTTAGGGGCCCCACTGACCTCCCACAATTGGCAAATGGGATGTCATGGCTGTTTTCTGCCACTGTAACTTCCCTCCATGCCCAACTTTTTAGCTGAGTATTTTTAAGTCATCTGGGGTGAAGCTTCAAAGTCGGATTGTCTACTGGTGTAAGTCACCAGGGCTCTCGTGATTTCAGAAGAATTATATCAATTTACACCAGCCGAGAAGCTGGTCCAGAAGCAGCGCTTGCTGTACTACTGATTCTGCATCTCTCGTGTGCATTAGTTTGTCTCCACTGCAGACTGCATGAAAAGTGAGGGGTACTGAGGGGAAAGAAGGAGCTGAGATTAAGGACATCTGGCTGCACGGTTAGGAGAGGAGCTGTTTGACTGTCTTTGTGAGGATTTGATTGATAAGCAACGGCTTGCCGGAGACAGCTGTTGTTAGTTTGCAGCAGTCAGGGGTGAGAGCTGGAAAGTGTGTGCAGCGGGAGAAAATGGGTGAATAGCGAGGTTGCAAGGAGGTGAAGAAGAGCGGCTGGGGTTCCAGGTCTTTCTTTTTCATTTAGGATCCCTAG
Source organism: Dermatemys mawii (assembly GCA_007922305.1). Lineage (NCBI taxonomy): Eukaryota > Metazoa > Chordata > Testudines > Dermatemydidae > Dermatemys > Dermatemys mawii. The sequence goes on from ML677340.1 coordinate 1,448,771, forward strand.
CCTACTGCTTAGTGACTTACTCCATCACGGAGAGAGCAAAGGATGAGTTTAATGACAGTCATCTATCAGCTGTCCACATTTTAAGCTCCAAGATGTCTCTATTCCCAAAGCTCCTTGCCATGACAAGGCTAATTGTATAATTGTAATGCTAAACCAGTCCCACTCGACACACTCACGCTGGTAAGGAGCAGAGCTAAGGGCTGTGATAATTATCACTCCAAGCAAGTACGTTAGCATAAATGTAGTTTACTAATGGGGCTGCTCTATTAGGAAGTTCAGCATGTAGAAAAGTCTGGTTTAAACCAAGGACTATGAAATTAAAGCCATATTGAAACAATGACTTGTGTGGAGCAGTATAATCAAAAGAGGTGGGAAAGGTGTATTTTCTTACGACATTGAATTCACACACAGTCACAATTTTCTGTACCCATAATTTATCACCTTCTGCTGACAGGCTGGGGGTATCTACAGATCGCAAACTGAAAAGAGGAGCAGCCATTGTGCTTCTGGTGCCCCTGGAGAGCTGGGCTGAAAGAGGATATTCCCATTGGGTCAGGAATTGGACCACATACCCTGGCACCTCGTTTAGTAGCAAACACAGCCAGAGAGAGATTTTACCCTTGAGGAACAGTGGCCGAAAGCTGGTCAATCCATGGCAAACCTGTGAAAAGAGTTCTGCAACCAACCCCTCTCCTCCCCTAAAATTTATGCCCCTCTGAATTTTAAACTCCTTTCCACAGTGATTACATCATTGTGCATGGAATTGGCCTTGTGGGGTGGGGGGGGAGATTTGGAGAGGCTACTGAAATGAGTTTTTTGGGAAGACCCCCAAAATTTATCAAAGCACCTTTATATTGAAAGTGGGTGAGGAACAAAATTCACAGCTCAAAAGATGCCTCCCCACATGGAAAAATCCTCCGTGCTCATATAATTCTGGGAATGATGGACCACAACCCAACACCAGCCTTTTCTGCTGCAGAAGCAGAGTCTAGCTTCTCATGCTAGGGGTAGGGAAGAGCTACCAACATCAAAGGCTTTTTTTATTTCCAAGAGAGAGTTCTCCAAATAAACTAAGGGACTGGGTCCTGAGTTGTAGATGTAGCCACTAGCACCTTCCAGACAAGATCAGAACCCCATCGTGCTAGGTGCTGTGCAAATCCACAGCAAGAGACAGTCCCTACCCTGTTTACAATCTAGAGAGTCAAAGAGTGAGAGGGGAAACAGAGGCACGGACAATGGAAGTGACTTAACCTAGGTCACAGGGGGGTCCCTTTATGGCACACGACCGTGGCGGAGCATCAGCGAAGACGCTAATTCAGTTGCAGGGAGGGCATTGGCGTGGCAGAAGGAGCCCCAGTTTCGGAATCAGTTTGTTACACCTCCATTAAAAATCAAGTAAACCTCTGCCGTGGTTTCATGGGCTCCAAAAGCCAGCCTGTCCTGCGTGAATAATTGGCCATCGTTCAGAAAAATCAAAGTGATAGCTCTTCGTCTCCATGTTTTCTAGTCTAATTTTGCAGTGGCATGGAGCTAGACAATTTACTGGTTTGTTAAACGAACGCTGAGCTTAGCACTGACTTTTATAGGGGCTCCAATACTGGGGGACCGAAGGCTGTTGGCTCAGTAGGCCCCAAAGGCTTGTTCTGCCTTAAAATACCAACACAGTCATCAAGTAAACTGAACGACTTTGAGAAAAAAAAATTATGATATTCCTAGCAATCCCCAACAGGCAGGCTTGGGAAAGCATTATTGAAAATCACTCCTAAATCAAATTCAAGATGTTATAACAGCACCTGCTAGGATCTGTCAGGATTTCCATTATAAACCCATATTTTGGGGGGGTTATAACTTAGCCATAAATATTCACTCTGGGCTGTGTCTTGGCATAAAAAGTCTCAGCCCAAAGCATTTTTGTTTTTATTCAAGAAATAAATGTATTGAGTTATTTCTAAGTTGCTGGAATGCAAAAGTAAAAGCTGGATGCCTTTTGTATCCCTATAAATTAAAAATGATTTTTCTCCTGTATAATAAAAAAGTTGAAAGACATAAACTCCTAATGCAGCTTATCCTGTTTGCAATGAATGGCCAAGACACTAAAGTTTGCAAAGTGGATATTGTAAATTTGAATAGAGAAATGCCCATGTCGTAAATTTTCAGTTCATATCAATATGCTAATTTGTTCTGTTTCTTGCATCTTCACCACTGGACACAGTGGAACAGGTGTTCCAAAAGGCCTGTAAAGGTGTATCTACACAGCAAAGAAAACCCATGACTGGCCCGTGCCAGCTAACTCACCCTAACCCCTCCCACCCTGCAGGTTTCTAGAGCCCAGACTCCAGCCCGAGCCCAGAAGCCAACACAGCAATGAAACAGCAACCCCCAGCCTGGGTCAGCTTGCATGGGCCAGCCGTGAGTTTTTCTTTGCTATGTGGACATACTCAATCTGTGCAGAACCGTGGTGACTCTGTTGCGTGGTGGAAAGGCAGCTATGGGGCAAATAAAACCCACTGGCCAGGATGCGTTACATGTGCCCTTCTATGCCCAATCCACAGGTGTCATGAGGCTGGTGTAGCCCCCCGCCACAGAGTTTACCACCTTAGCTTAAGCTGTAGAGAAGTAAGCTGCATTGGCCAGTGTACAGGAAGCAGGGCCCTGCTCTGACCTGTCTGTATAGAAGGAGGTGTAGTGGCCAAGTGAAGGCTGCTTTCTCCTCTTCCCTGCCCTTCCTTATTGTGACCTGTAATAATGATAAGCTGTGTAGGGGACTAGGAGTTATTTTACACCCCTGGGCTCTCCTGCACCTGCCGTATCCAAGAGCAAGATTCTGCCCTATGTAAGGACCTCACAGTCTTGCCCTATGCTAATATTTCTCTTCTGTCCACAGAACGTAGCAATACAGCTGCCGTGAGAATGCCATGTATCACACTCAATGCATTTTAAAGGAACAGCTTTCCCCCCAGTTCTCACACTCAAATACAGTGCAGACAGCAAACAGTCAGTTAAATAGCTGCTGTGTAAACTGCTCATAAAAGTGCTGCCGATTTAGAAGATTATAGTTTCTGAGGATGCTGTATAATCTCCATTGCATTGTGTGTGCGCGGGTGTCCCCGCGTACTACAGAAGACCAAGGTTAGCCTGTTTAATGAAATGTGAGGGGGAACAGGGCTGTTCTAACTGGCTGCTGGCACTATTTCAGGTGTCATAACAGCGCTCATACCTACAGGGTCATCTGGCAGTCAGGTGTCATTAGTCAATACTCTCTCTCTTCCCATCTGTTTCTGTCTAGCCTGTTTGTGGAAATTAGCTCTCAGTATGCAGCAATTTTCACTGTGGTCCCAGTTTTCTTTCTGCATCCTATGACCTTCATCTTACCTGAGACTACCTTTGCCTGTATTGGATCGTTTGGTCTAAAATCCTCAGTACTTTTGCTTTTATTTACCAATTGTCAATGCTGCAAGATAGTTAAAGAAAGAGAGGTTCATCTAATATACAGTGGCTAATTCTAGCCTGCCATCTGGCAACAAATTATTAGCTCCTAACTAGAGCTGGTTGGAAAATGGATTTTCTGGCCTATGGAAAATTTTAAGATTTCAAAATAAAAATCATCCAGAACAAACCCCCCAAATTATGTAAATTTAGTAAAAAAAAAAATCCAAAAAAGTACAAAGTCAACTAAAATATTTTGGTTTGACAAATTTGAAATGTTTTGCATAGGTTTCAAACATTTTTAATTTTTTAATATAACAAATGTCTAAACAAAAAGTCATTTTGAAATAAAAACGTGATACCTTTGTTTCTAAAAAATGTCAAAAAGGGCCAGTGAGGGATTTTCGAAGTGTTTTTCCAATTTTATTTTCAAAATGCAGTTGTGTCTGCATCAATACTATTTTGCTAAAAAAGTAAGTTTCAAAATGGCATTCTGACAGAAAACTGTTTTACATCAAAACTTTGCCTGCCTGTGCTCAGAAGTGGATGATGCGCTATAATGGGATCTGAGCTCATGCTGAATTACTTAAGTTGTAAATTCCTTAAGGCAGGGAGCCTCTCTGTGTGTCCTGAACAGCATCCCCCTCAGTGCTCAACAAATAATAATAATAAACATGACTTGTTGTAGGCACAGCGGGGGGAGGGATGGGAATTGGCAGAGGGATGGGGAGAAGGGGAAGCGAAGAGAAACATTAGGAAGGAACTGGGAAAGGGACAGTAACCGTGAATTTCAGGACATTTGGGAATGAAGGCTGCTTAGGAATCAGGAATCATGAAGAGGTCTGTGCAAATTATAATAGAATTTGTCTGGGTCCAGGATCTGGACAGATAATTCAGCTTTGCTCTTGCGGTTTGATGTCAGGAGAACTTTGCTCTGAAGTTATAGTGCCCGCTCAGTGCTGATGATGTACAGCATATGGCTTTGTGTCATCACTCTTCCTTAATGAAATGAGATAGTGTTCACGTCTCTGTGCATTACACTGATCCACCTGGGGAAATCGCTTGACTTGCAAGACAGAAGAAAAGTCCCCTTTTACCTATGCCAACCTGTGCATTCACCCATTCATTCAGTTGTCTGTAGGTCACAAAAACAAACTCGAGCTGGAAGCTGAAGTCCTCAGGACCGTGCAACTGTGGTTTTGAGCATAGCTTTGGTATGTAGATAAACATAGAATCATACATTTTTTATCATGATTGATGCAATCTGTGCTAACTGAGCGCCCCCCAGCAGTCTAGCATGGCACTAAATGTGTGCCACGGCTTCAATTCCCCAAGTGGAGTAACAGTACCTTTCAATGTGGCAGCCTCGTGCAAGAAGCCAGGACACATTAACTAGTGGCTATGTCCCGTTCAATAAGGCTTCAGCGCTTGAATCATTGCAGCGAACAGTTTTTCATTCTAGGAATCACTACAGTAATAATTTCATCAGGCCCCAGGCTCAGGGATCCCAGATGTATAGTACACCCAAGTCTCTGCATCGGTTCAGCTTTCCCCAGATGCCACAGGGAGCAACTTCCCCAGCTTCTCCACCGCACTCCATTCCCCTCCTCACTCTGCTTTCTGTTCCTGTTGTTCTATCACTCAGCCCTAGGGTCTTGTTGATTAACCCCTGGCTGCAGGCTCCAGCCTGTCCCTTAAAGGGATAATACCCTTCTTCTCCAGGCACTCTTTCACTGACCACATTACTGTAGTAGTGCCTCATAATTCTTAGTGTATTTACCATATAACATCCCCATTAGGAAGGAAAGTATCTCCAAGCCAATGTCACCCAGACAGTCTGGGGCAGAGCAAATTTCTCTGGTCTCATGAGTCTTAGGCTAGTGCTAGTCACTGGATTGGGTGACCAGATGTCCCAATTCTATAGAGACAGTCCTGATATTCGGGGCTTTATCTTATATAGGTGCCTGTTGCCCTGCCACACACTTCCTCAATTTTTCACACTTGTTATCTGATCACCTTGCCACTGGACCATCCTACCTCCCTGGAAAGAGTAAAAGCAACACACAGATAAAGGAACTTAAACCTCTCTCAGTGAGGCTTTATTGCTACTAAAATAAAAGAAATGTCTGTGAGCTGAGGTTGGAGAGGAGAGATAGCAAGTGAAATGACATAGGGTTAGGAAAAAATCTGGAGAAACATAAAAGCCCTGCAGAAGCCGCCTTCTGCAATCATATATTAAATTACTTTGTGCCCATTTTCTACCTCAGGAAAATAGGGCCTATCTGATTTTAGATCTTTGTTTTTATAAAAAGAAAACAAATAGTAACTGGGTGGATACTCATGCCTCAATCAGTTCTTTGCGAAAGGAAAATCTTTAGCCCCTGTAACGGAGCTGGGGTTCTGGCGGGACCCAACTGTGAGTGCCAGTTCAGGACAAATTGCTTCAAGCAGCGCAGTTACAGCCCAAGGCTGGGTGTTTTCCACCTCTAAGGTAAACCCAACCAGCCAAACAGAGAAGACTTTGGTTTTACCCCACTGGCTAACCGCAAGTCACACAAGCAATTCCCTTAGACACTCCAGTTTCCCAGTATCACCACCAGCAGCCACTCGTTCTGGGGATGTCTGGTTATGAAAACCAATACCCTAGTAAAAGAAAAAAGCTTTTCCCGATCCCAAAGGATCAAGCCCCAGATCCAGGTCAATATACAAGTTAGCTCTTACCCACAAATCACGCTGCTGCCAATCCTTTAGAATCTATAATCTAAAGGTTTATCCATAAAAGGAAAAAGATATAGGTGAGAGCTAGAATTGTTAAATGGAATCAGTTACATACAGTGATGGCAAAGTTCTCGGATCAGGCTTGTAGCAGTGATAGAATAAACTGCAGGTTCAAATCAAGTCTCTGAAGTATATCCCCAGCTGGGATGGGTCCTTCAGTCCTTTGTTGAAAGCTTCAGTTTGTAGCAAAGTCCCTCCAGAGGTAAGAAGCAGGACTGAAGACAAGATGGAGATGAGGCGTCAGCCTTTTACAGTCTTTTCCAGGTGTAAGAACACTCTTTGTTCTAACTGTGGAAAATTACAGCAAAATGGAGTTTGGAGTCACATGGGCAAGTCCCTGCACACCTTGCTGAGTCACAAGATGTGTCTGCCTTCTCTCAATGGGTCGTATAGCTGATGGTCCTTAATGGGCCATCAAGCAGGCTAGGCAGAGCTGATACCAACTTGTCTGGGATGTCACCCAGAAGCATAGCATAAGCTGGAGATACAGACAGTATAGAGCCAATATTCATAACTTCAACTACAAAAATGATACATACATACAGATAGCACAATCGTAACCTGGTCTTAGATACCTTATATGACTCCCTTTATATAAGATTTGGTGCCACTACAGGACCTTGGTTGCAACAATGATCTATACAGTCCAGATTATGTTAATTACCTCACAGCCCCTTATCCTGCAATGAACTTCATGCAGTCAGCTGACTGTGGCCACACAGAAGCCCCCTAAAGTCAAGGCAAGAGAAGTCAAAATGAATGCCTTGCAGGTCCTTTCTTTCATATTGCGGGAGTTCCATCTTGAGCTTCCCTGATGAGCCCTTCTTGTGGCAGTATAACATGAAGAGGGCGTGATCCCTTAGCTAGCTCGGAATTTATGGCTTTATATGTTAGAATTCACCACATCCTTCTGAATATAAAAATAGCTGTATTCAGTGCCGTGGGTGAGCATTTGACAGGTCTGGTGATTTATTAAAATGTTTTCTGAACCTCTCGGATCTGGAATTCTAGCTGGAAATCTTTTAACATCCAGTACTTCCTGGTTTTGTCCACCTCAGAGATGCTGTGAGTAGAGTTGTTTGTTTTGCTCTTGATGTTGGTTTGACAGGCTGAGACTCTGGCCCATGGTTTGGCAGAGTAGAGCTATGCCAACTTCACCACCTGACGACTTGCCCACTCAGTGCAGGGAAATTTTAAAAAGAGGGAGAGAGAGAAATGTGTGTTTTTTTCAAACCTAGAGATTGGCTCAAATCACAGATCTAGATGCCCGAAGCTTTGAGGAAGTTCACATGCAGATTCAGATGTGAGCTTTGCAGCCCTAGTTCGGTAACAGGACAACCCAAAACCCTAAGGAGAAAAAAACAGTTCCAAGCTTTAAGATAGAGAGTAGGCCGGGAGTTTCCTGGAATTAGAACTGATCTCCCGGTGGCTACTGAAACCAATCCAAGAGATTTTAATAGCCCACTGAAACTCTGGTCGGCGGCGCATCAGGGCTAAGATGGGTTCCCTACCTGCTCTGCCTCTGCACGGCTCCTGGAAGTGACTAGCAGATCTGGCTACTGGGCACAAGGGTGACCAAGGGGTCTCTGTGTGCTGTCCCCACCCTTAGCACTGATTTCATAGCTCCCGTTGGCTGGGAATTGAGGCCAAAGAGAGCTGTGGGTGCGGTGCCTGCAGATGGGGCAGCGCGCAGAGCCACTTGGCTGTCCCTGAGCCTAGGAGCTGAACATACTGATCGCTTCCAGGAGCCACCTGAGGTAAGCACCGCCTGGCCAGTGCCCACGCCCCAAACCTCTGCTCCAGCCCTGACCCTCCTCCCACATCCAAAATCCTCACACAGCCCACTCCTTCACCCACTCCTGAGCCCCCTCCTACCTCCCTCCCACAGCCCAAACCCCCATCCATGCCTCTACCCCAGTCCTGAGCCCCCTGCTGTACTTCAAACTGGTGGGCCCAGCCCAGAGTCCCCTCCTTAACCCCAAGCCCCTCATTCCTACCCCCCACCCAAGAACCTGCACCGTAACTGGAGCCCTCACACTCCCCCCCCCACTAAACCCCTTCCTGCATCCCTGAGCCCTCTCCTGTACCCAAGCTCAGTCCCCGAGCCTGCACCCCGACCCTCCTCTGCTACCCCAACCACCAGCCCTGAGCCCAATCCTGCCCCCGAATTCCCTCCCAAAGCCCACACCCTGAATGCCTCCCACACCCCAAACCCATACCCCAGCCGTGAGCCCCCTCCTGCAACTCGCTCCCAGAGCCTGCATCCCGCACCCTCCCCCACGCCTCAACCCCCTGTCTCAGGTTCAGCCTGGACCCCCTTCTACACTCTAAACTCCTCAACCCCACCCACCAGCCCAGAGCCTGCACCTCGTCCCTAACCTAACCCCCCTGCCCCAGCCTGGTGAAAGTGAGTGAGGGTAAGGAGAGTGAGCGACGCAGGGATGGGGGATGGAGTGAGCCAGGGCAGGGCCATAGGGAGGGGCTGGGCCTCGGGGACGGAGCAAAGGTTTGTGTGATTAGACAATTGGAAACCCTAAGAGAGAGTCCTGATATGGAATGTGCAACTCTGGCCTATTTCTGCTTGAAGATGATCAGGGTTTGGTTTGCACTGTGGCAATAGTTTGGGTTGGTTCTTTTATTCTCCCTGGTTCATTCATCCTTCACTGAAATAGGTTCAGATTGGATACCTTTACTCACATTGACTAGTATATTAGTCTGTGAATAGTCTCATTGGAATCACTGTGACTGTCCTTGGAGTGAGAGATTACTCTGTGGGAGGAAGAGTATCTAGCCTGTTATGTTGAGTCTCTAACAAAACCAATGAGATGTAGACTTCCACTCTGTTCTTTTCTTACCCAATTGAATCTAAGTATTATCTTGGGTCTGATATCAGTAAATCATGAGTCATGTACTGTAGATGGCACACACACACACACACACTGCAAGACTCGCACGTAATGGAGTTTTTTAATGAAGAATGTATTATTTTTAACCTAAAAGTGTTCGAGTTCACATTATAGGCTAATGACCCATAACTTTTCATCTGAGAAACAGCATGTCTGGAAGAAAAAAATTGAAACAAATAATGGTTCTGGATCTGGTGGCTATATTTAAATATACACATTTATAGACATGAAAACATCCTAGCACACAGACTGCCTTGTGCATTACATTTCATTTGGAAGGGAATACATTGCCAATCTACTCCCTATGTTCTCCCTATCCCTTTTGTCTCACAGCTCCCTTAGACCCTTCTATGATGCCCAGACTTGTGCCTTCTTTCGCACTTCCTCCTCTCTGAAGAACTGTATCTCACTTCCTGTCTATTGAGGCTCCTGCTTCCACCTCTTCTTTCCTCTTCACGTTCCATTTCTTCCAAGAACACTGTATTTCCTTCCTTCCTTCTTCATAGTCTGTCCTCACTCTCTTCATCTTTTCTCCCATATTTTGTCCTACCTTTGTAAAAACTGTATTTTCCTTGGGCAGGGCATGTGTTATACTCTGTAAAGTGAATGCTAATTTTGACATATAATTTTAAAAACGAGAAGACAAAGACGGTTGATAATGCAAATTGTAACAGAGCTTTATTCTGACAGCTCTATTACCAGAGTGTAATTATTTTCGTTTATCTCTCTCTGCCCACCCGTGTAGTGAATACAGATTTATTTTCTGTGTTGGACAATATTGCTCCAGAACACTACTTTTTATGGGAAAGAAAGAATGTATGTTTGTATTCTTGGATATAGAAAGAAGAACTAAGTTCTTTGGACTTAATCTTGTGTGCCATGCTAAAACAAACTTTTTTGAGGGGAATTTTGCCTGAGCAAGTGGTAGAGGATTAGGTCCTATGGCATTACTGTCTTTTTATCTCTTCTCATTGCTATCATTACTAATTATGACATTTTGCTATGGCACCGCACTGGGAAACAGAGCACCTCAGCGGAAGCACCAGGAGGCATTCTGCTTTTAGAAGTGTCTCAGTGCATACAGCAGCTCATAGACTGCTCTGGCTTTTTAAGGTGGGCAATATACGTTCCCCCATGAGGCCAGCTTATGTGGTGAGAAGACCATAGCTCTGCCGACTCCCTACCTCTCCTCACCCCTTCTCATCTGAACTCTTACCAGGGCAGAATTGTGCTGTCAGGCGCTGCATTCTCCCAAACGTAGAAGCTGCAATTCTTGCAGGCCCTTACCCGGGTCTATGCTTCCAGGTAAAATTGGGCATTGTAGCCCTTAGTGAAGACAGTGCACAGCACAAATCAAAAGCTAGACTTGGGGTTTAAAAAGGCTTGATGGAATTTTCTCTTCATTACACTCATCAAGCTTGCTGTGCCTGCTCTGGGTTTTTCTTTTAGGACCAGACTGTAAACTGGCACTGAAGTCAGTAAAGTGAAACTAATTTATGCCAACTGAGGATCTGGCTGTTAATTTGTGTTCCGGACTTTTTAGTCTGAAGCTGTTTTCTTCTAAATCTCAGAAAAATGACAGAAGATCATAAGCCAGGAATAAATGATTGGAAATGCATGGAAAATAATTAAACAAGCACTTATTGAGAAGCATTTTCTGACATTATTCCTGGATACAAGACAGGATGGTCTTGTTAAGTCTGAGAAGCTCTACTTTATAAGCCCCTACTCCACCATAAATCAGGCACTTTAACATCTCCCTCCTATTAAACTGAAACCACTGGGCACAAGCTGACACTCTTTAACAATGCGCTTATTCTGAATGCTTTAACTTTCACTGTGTACTTTTCATGGCACTTTTATTCATCAAAGCATCCTCTTTATGGCCACATGCTTGCTTAAGTGCAAAACTGATTTGATGGGTAGGGAGAATGTGGTGGGCACAATATACCTGGACTTCAGCAAGGCTTTTGGTACAGTGCTACATGACATTCTGATCAATAAGCTGGAGGAATGTGGGCTCAGCAGAACTACCATTAAGTGGATACATAATTGTTAAACAACTGCAAACAAAGAGTAGCTACTAATGGAATGATGTCAGATTGGAAGGAGGTCTCAAATGGGGTTCCACATGGATCTGTTCTGAGTCTGGTGTTAACATCTTTATTAATGACCTAGATATAGGTATAGAGAGCATACCGAAGAAGTGTGCAAATGATACAAAGATGGGGTGGAGTTGCCAGTACTTTGGTGGATAGAGCTCAAATTCAGAGGGATCTTGATTAATTGGAGAACTGGGCTACAGACACCAAAATGAAATTCAGCAAAGATAAATGTTAGGTGACGCACTTAAGGAAGAGAAAAAAAAACCCAAATGCACAAATACAAACTGAGGTAAAATCAGCTTGCCAGCAGTGCTGCTGAGAAGGATCTGAGAGTTGTGGTGGATCACAACTTCAACATGAGTCAGCTGTTTTAGGGAAAAAACAAATGCAATTTTAAGTTGCATTAACACAGGCACAGCATGCAAGTCATGGGAGATGATAGTACCATTCTACGCGGTGCTGCTTAGGCCCCAGCTGGAGTACTGTGTCCAGTTTTGGTCACCAATGTATAGCAAGTGAGTGACAAAGATGATTGAAGGGACGGAGTACAAACCATATGAGCAAAGGCTGAAGGAACTGGGGATGTCAAGTTTGGAAAAGAGAAGATCAGGGGAATATGATAGCAGTCTTCAAATACTTGAAAGAATGCCATAAAAAAGATGGAGGAAGATTGTTCTCTTTTGACACAAATATAGATTAAATCTGAAGAAAAACCTCCTAACGATAAGAAGAGTAGGACAACGGAACAGACTGCCAGACTTTCCAAGGTTGTGGAAACTCCTTCACTAGAGGTTTTCAAAAGAAGATTGGATAGTGGTGCTGGAACACTTTAGATAGCGGGGAGTGCTGAAAGCCAGCAAAACTGTAAAGTAGTGGTCCCTAAGCTTTTTACCTCTTGCCCCTCCTTATCCCTGTCTATACCTCACCCCACATCACCTAAAGCTGGCACCAGGAGTAGGGTTGTGGCTCCAGGAGTGGGGGACACAGGTAAGGAGGCTGGGATGGGGTGGGCATGGAGACCTGGGCGCGGGCCCAGCAGCCGGGACCAATGTTTGGGGCTAGGAGTAGAGCGCGGGCGTGGAGCCGGCAGCGGGATCCTATTTTCTGCACCTATGATTCTATGAAAAACAAAGGCAGCAGTCTAAGACTTAAATTTTTCTCACTACAATGTGAGCGTCTTTTCAATCTCTACAGCCAATAAGTATAAAGAATGTATTTATTTATTCCTCTTCTCTTTAGACTCATAGGATATGGAGCTATCCAGTCTTAAGGCCCACTCTGTTTTAATTGCTATCTCTTTGTTTTAATCTGTCTTAATATTAGACTTTTTTAGTAGCTTTTTAATTTTATCCCTCCAGAAAACTAATCTCTGCTGCTGGGCTATTTTCCTTGCTGAATGAGTCAAAGGAACTGCCTAGAATCTCTGTTGTGACGTGTGCTAGGAGATGCTTTGTTTGTAGTAAGAGGATCAGCATATGGCTCCTTAACCAGTCCCTATGTTACTCCTGAGCTAGGGCAGTTCTCTCCTAACCACATGCGTTGCTCTTACAGATTCTATATGCACACAGTAAGTTACATAGTCTGGAGCAGCAGAGAGAATCTATGACTTCCGTTAGCAGTGAGACGGGAGTTTCTCCTGGCCTTCTCTTCCCTTGTACATTCTGATTGTCCACATTGGGAACTTTCTACGTCTGCTAATTTTTCTTCCAGTTGTTTGTATATTTGTTGACCTCCCTCTAACTTGCCTTTGATTTCCTCTCTGTGAATTTAGTAGGGTATATGAAGAGAGCTAAGTGTAGAAAAACCTCTTAAGGGTGGAGAGAACATTCCTTTTGACTCGCATATTACAGCTACCTACTATGGACCCCTAGTATCCTGAGTCTCAATTGTTGTAATATACAAAATGCTCATACAGTGCATCAAATCACAGGCCAAGGACTCTATTAGGGTTTCTGGTAAACAGCTGGCTGTTTTCAGGATAGGATGCAAAGCCCACTTCTTTGAGAGAGTCTTCCCACAGCATCATAAACTGATGAGCGCAAATAAGAAGAGAAAAAAGATGAAAGGAAAGGAAATAAAACAATGAACACAATCCCTTAAGCTTAAAAGGACTTTGGAAGTAGAGTCTTAGCACTAATGTAATACAAGCAATAATAATAATAGTATAGACCTCTGAGATAAATGTAATAACAATCATTAGTTGTGGATGGGGAGGAATTTAGATACTGCAGTGATTGGATGTGTTAGGAATGCCTGTGACGGATTTTTGGGATCATATCATTGTTACTCATCTCTGCATCATTTCACTCATTCTTATCTGGCTATCTGTGTTCCTTCCAAGCGCATTCATTCCACACTTCTAGTTCCTTGTTTGCATGCATCTTCTTGCATCTCACATTTCTCTAGTACTGTCTTAGTGTTAGGGCTCTTGGTGTTTTGCCTGGTAAATGAAGAAGGAAATTATACATGATCATCTGGAATATATGCACTTGCTAAGGACCGTCATTCTGTCATTGTTTGCTGTGACAGACGTGGTTCTGTCTTGTAATTTACCCAGATTTAACAAACTGCAATCTAGGAAATCATGTGCATCTCAGATTTTTGCATAGGGCAGGAATCATGCAAAAGGAGCCATGTATAGCATCTTGCAGCTGACGAGAGTCAACAAGCTGAAAAATCCTCAGGCACATAAAGTAAATACATGATCTTGGGCAATTCTCTATTACACAGTCTACTCCTATATGTAATCCCATATAAGGAGTTCCCTGGTTTCTCATGCAAATCACATGGTCCTTCTAAGTTACATACAACAATAACAGGCAAATATACTTTTAATCTGTCACATTAACATCCATTATAAATTCTAGAGTTGAATGAAAGTTGAGAAAGATCACTTTAAATTTCAAAGCAATGGACCACACCTAGTCATTGCTTTTTAAGTAGAAATCCATACTGAAGTTAGCCAGCTGCCGGGGTTCTCTTGGCAATGCGGTCTGCCCCCTGAAGTCATCTTGGAGTACAAGGCTTATGAAGGGTGGATGGATGGTCTCATGATAACATATGGGACCAAGCTTAGGAGGAACTGGATTTCATTGCTGCCTTTGCTACAAAGCTTTTGGTGTGAGCTCTGACAAGTCAATTAAACTCCCTCCACCAAACCAGTGAGTGGTGAACCTTAATGAAGTAAAGCACTTTAAGATCCTTGGCCAAAAGGAACTAGACAAGTGAGAAGTATTGCTGCTTCACATTGAGATGATATCACAATGCTACACTTGCCAAATTCAACTCACAATATTCTAGTTTAGTTTAGTTGACTAAGAAACAAGTGATGCAGATTGATTCCTATATTCTGACAAATATTGAAGCTTTGGGCTCATCTAAATACATGTGAAATACTGTTTTAAAAGCAGGCCCTGCCCTAAGTCTGTCTGTTTTCTGTATATGCCACACCTCTTCCTTGCTGATACACACATGCTTGCTTTCTTTTTATTTCTGTTGCTAATTTTCCTCTCATTCTCTTCTCCTGTCATACCAATGAAGTGGGTAGGCACATCCAAGAATATTTAAGTCTATGCTTGCTAACTACTATGAAAAAGAACCATAAACATGTGAATCTTATAGATATTAATATCCATATTCAGAGTTGTACCATCTGACTTTGCATATCTTTTAATACTCAAGTGCAGATCCCCCACTGGTATGTAATGCTCTTAAAAAAATACCCATGGAATTTGTGGTCCAGTGTTGATTGATGCAGACAAAGAACCAACATTTATCAGAAATGGTTAGAAGAGGCTCATAAGCAGCCTACTATATAATGTGAAATGTAATCTTTCAATGCTTTGAGAGGTAATGGGTGTTTTGAGCCCAGTTGCATATCCATACTCATAGGTAGTTAATAACAGTGGGTATTTTAGCATCAGCAGATCTTTAATATATTGAGGGATTTTTTGTTTGTTTTAAGTTAGCTCCAGTCGACAGAGACTCATAATGAACACGCAGGTACCTCTGCGTCGGTGTCGTCTGTTTCTACAACAAAAACCCTGGCTTATTGCTCACAACTTATCTGCTTCTCTAGAGAAAAACCCCCAAGATAACCTTTCAGCTCTGACAGCAGCAATATCTAAAGGAGCCGCGTTGCGAGCTGCCACATAATGAGTCCTGCTTCGAAGCTGACAGAGTATTCATGTACCGTACAGAGTTAGATAGATCTTTAGCTCCTCCCAACATGCAATTAAAGGAGGAAAAACAGAAGTTTGTCTGAATTGTTTTGGTATTCAAGGCCCCTGCAGCTGGCTCCTTGCAGGTAGACCTCTATGCCCACATGCAGCTCTGCTCTGTGGAAAGTCAATAGAACTCAGTTTGGAGAGCTGGTTGTGGGATTGAGACCTAGGTAACTATATTTAATTAAATCTATATGTATATATAGAAATCTTTGTGCAGAGCAAGCTCCTCTTTTTATCCGTCCCATCTGTGGTACTCATTTCTATTGGCATTTGGAAATGCTTCTTCCTCAGATAGCATCACAATTAAAGAATGGGTTCTGAAACGGAACCAGCATTACTTGAGACTGGGAAAGGGTTGTAAAACAATTTCATTTATCAGAACAGCATACTATTTAAAAGGAAAGTTATGGATGGTTTTACAAGACTTATCATTTCTCGTTAGGATCAACATGACTCACGTTTTTGCTCTCTCAGGTTATACAGTCACAGGGATTGGAACTGAAATTACAGCCTTTTAATACCCCCTCACACCCCAGATCCAATCTATCCTTCGTATTGTTTCTATCTCTATTAATGTTACCTACATGTATCATTACCAGCTATAGACACATAGAGGTAGAGAGAAATGACACTACCAACATTGCTGTATAGTTAACCATTGGAATTCCAATGATAGTTGGGTCCTTAATTCTCTTATTTTCTTTTGAAAATCCCAGTCTACAAGAACAGAAAATGATGTAACCCTCCCCCCATGGAACTCACTTATAGCTAACAAATTATTTTTCTAATGTTACTGTATTACTGTAATATTAAAATTGCCTAATTCAGTTATTTTATTTAGAGCAGGCTCCATTGGTAAATGGTTTGGCTGACATATGAAAGAGAACATTATAGTCCATATAAGGGCTTCTTAGACTCATCAGATATAAAACTTACTCCTGGGGGAATTCTGTGAAAAAAAAAAATATGCTGCGCACAATATTTTAAAATGTTGCAAAATTTTGCATATATTATTTGTCCAAATAATAATATAATCACACCAGTTTCAATTATTTTGGTAATTTATTACAAAATACCTGTCAACGAATATTTCTGTAACAATATGGACAACAAAAAAGATTCAGCAAGTATTTTTAGACAAACAGATTCTTTACTAGGTATATTAATACTTTGAGTAATTCATGTAAACAACAATACAGAAACGTATTTCTGCACCTCTCAGAAGCAGTGCAAAGGCTTGGGGGAGTCAGGTAATGAGGAGCTGAGGGAGAGGGAAGTAATTGCTGGGGAGGAGCGTGGGAGTGAATCCGGAGGGTTTTTGAGTATGGGTGGGAGAACTATGTAATGGTGGAGCTTGAAGGAGCGGGAGGGATTGTTAAGGAGTTGGGGAGCCTCCCCCAATGCAGACCATAGCTGACCCCTAGCCTCTCTCATTTTGTCAGGTACATCTGCCTTTTTCCCCGAGGTGCCTCTGCACCCCCACTCAGCAAACTCTTCCCTCATCCCCATGTGTCCCTTCACCCCCACTCAGCCACCCTCTGTCCTCATGTGTCCCTGCACCCACTCCAGTCAGCCCCTGACTCAATGGTGTCCACACTAGTTCCTGTGCCCCTACCTCAGTCTATTCCCACCACCACTACCCCTTCTGAACCCCAGGCTATTACCCCCCTGGGAATCCCATGTGCCCCACTTTGTGTGCCCCCCCTCCCATATGCCTGACCTCCTCACCTGGCTCCGTAGACAGGTTGCTGTGAGGAAGGAAGCTTCTCCTTCTCCCTATCCATGGCTGGACAAGCTAGCTGCCCTCTCTTCTAGCACCACAGCAGCCCCTGGCAGGCAAAAGATGTAACTGCAGCACCTCACCAAGAGAATGTATTTTCTGCGGAGAAAAAAAAATCTTCATGGAACATGAATTCTGCAAGTGTGCAGTGGCACAGAATTCCCCCAGGATATTTGGCACCCTGAATATATGCTCATGACTGACTAATACATATCAAAATATGCCATGGTGAGCCCTTTTCATCTTTGGTTTGCAGATACAGGACTCAAACGTTATACAGATGAGTATGCCCACTCACGACCAGCTTTCATCCTGATTTATGAAGGCAAACCCTGGTGTGATTTTATTTTGTAACGATTACAATTTAATCTAGATCTAGTCTGAAATAACTGCTGGGGAGGATCAGCTAGCTAGAGAGATGCCTGACTGGAGCATCTCTACACTCCGAGCTTTGGCAACTGGGACTGACCTACAGTAGCCCTGAGGTTGTTCTAAATTGCATTGGGGATCCCACTTGGTTGTAGGACTGGGGAAAAAAGAAGAGCGAATGTGGCTTAAACCATGTTTACTTGTACTGCGCACAGTTCTGGTCTGACCCAGGGTCTGATCTTTTGTGTGGATGTATGTCATCCTATGAATTTGCAGGCAGCTAAACTGTAAAAAGTGGCTACTAATTTTGAGTGTCTAACCTGAGGTACTTACAGGACTGCAGTCAGTAGGTCTACATTAGAACAGCTTCTGCACTGCTCTAAATTACATTGAGCCATGGCTGGTGCGGATTGGTATACAAAATCAGCTCCTAGACAGTCTCCTCCACCCACTCTCCTGCAAAGATCGGATCCTGGCAGAGGGGAAAATCTGACCTTTAAATCATATTTATTATGAGAGTTTTGATGGGCTTTCTGTTGGTATTCAAGGCCACCAGAATAACCTGTTATGCAGCTTATTTATTTTTTTGTGTATAAAAATAAATACATGAGAACAATCATTTGAAAAATCACTTTTTCTAAAAGATGGACACTTTCCATTCTGTATTCTCTTTTGTGTTCCTTTTTGTGTGATGTAACCGTTGATATATTAAAAACCCAATGATGTTAATGGAATTGCACATTGTCAACAGATAATGTTCTCTCCGTCAAATATAGCCATTGAAGCTTAGCTGAAGCATTTACAGCAAATACGCACATGGATGGAAATAAAATGAAGATGTTTATTTTCAAAGTGACATATCATTCCCATCGTTTGGATCCTGATCCTTCATATACTCAAGCATGTGCTTAAAATTTACAGGATTGGGGCCTAAGTACTCTATGCTGTCAGTGTTAAGTCTTCTACTGACTCCAACAGGCTTTAGATAGGGCTTAAGTCACTATCGAAGAGGAGCCTGACCCTCTACATTTAAATGTGGAGCTGATCTTTCCAAAAGACTGTGGGGTGTTTGTTTCAGGGGGTTTGATTCTGCCCCAATTCTAGACACTGCCTTTTAGCTCCATTCAAGACCAGAACTATTATAGCAAAGTAATTACTTAAAGAAAAAATAATAATAAATTGGAGCAACCTAGCTGGTGGTTAGTCACTGCAGGATGTCTGTCTGGGTTGTATACCAGAAGATTAAATTTTGAAGATATTATAAAAAGGGGCCTGTCACAGCAAAGCAAACTGTTAAATACAGTATGACTGTGGACTTATTAAGGTAAAATGTATAGTAAATATAATATTATTTTTCTGCTCTATGTTGGCAGTGACAGTTTCTGCTATCACTTAGAACTGAGCAGACGACTAATAGAATTGTGATTGAGGGTGATGATATCCATTGCTGCTTAGTCTATCATTGGTTTTTAAATTGCTGGAGGTAAGAGCTTTAAAAATCATTGCTCAAAGTTTGACTCCTTAGTCCATTTTAGGCACCTAATAAATGGGCTGATTTGTAATAGCACACAGCAGCTCTCATTGCCTCTGGTTGAGATTTTCAAAATGGGTCAAGGGATTTAGGGCCAGATTTTTCTAAGGTCGCTAGGGGTCCAAAGATGCAGATAGGCTCCATGTGGGACTTTCAAAAGCATCTGTCTGCAGCATTTTTAGGCCCCTAAATACTTTTGAAAACCTGGCCCTTAGCCACAAATTTTAATGAAAGATGTGTGTCTAAATCCCCTGGGCTTCATTGAAAATCACCAAGAGATTTTCCAATCTGCTTTAAGGGATTTGGATGTCGAATTCCCATCAAAATTAATCAATTGTATTTTAAAACATAAAAGTGATATCATAAAGATACTTTAAGCTGTTCAGCTAGCAGTTGAAATTAAAGCTTATGTGGCAATTATTGTGTTAGATAGTATAATGACTCAGGACATTTTCTGTATAATAATGATGACTGATGTTAAATCTTTTAAAAATAGATATGGACTGGAGGCAAGAAGCCAGAACAGGGTAAAATCTTGTTCAGAAAGGAAAGAAACCAAAGAGCAGAACTCCTCACAAACAATAAAAAGAAAATCCACCAGCAAAGTTGTCTATCTCACAGCACTGGTGTACAAACCGATGTACAAACTTTCACTTCAAGATTGTAGACTCTAATCTAGCCCAAGTTTGTACTACATGAGAGTTATTACAGCAGGAATCCAGTTGATGGCTTATGTAAAATGAGTTACTCTTTATAGTGGACAAGAAGAAATTACCTCAATTTGTACCCTTGGTGGCAGTGTCAGGGGAGAGGCCAATTTAGCCTTTCATGTTCTCCTAAGCCTGGATTGAAGCTCATTGACAAAACAGTGTGAGGAAAATTTGTGCCACCCACGCTGTAATTCATCTCTGGATAAATAGTGATGGTCGGTTTCCAGGACTGTCATTCTGTCAGCCTGCACATGTACTACATCCACGAGTGTGGAATTTTCATAAGTGACTGAAAGGCAGTGGGACTTGTGTTCTTCTGTCACCTTAGGACTTTGGTTGTTTTATTTCTTAATGTTCAGGTTTGTGCTAATTCTGACTGAGGGCCTGATTCAGGAACGGCACATAAACGCATGCTCAAAGTTAAGCAGAGGTATAAGTCCCCTGCTTGATTAGGGATGTTTTCCAGGATTGGGATCTTAATAATTATCTCTGATAAATCTGAATCAGGCATGCAGTGAATACCAATGAAAAACAAACCAGCCATCTGTGTATTGGGCCAGTGACATGACTTTATTTTGTAATGAGAGAGGTTACTAGATCACATTTTACTGGCTTTCAGTGATGACATAATATGAGTTCCTGTACTGTGTATGTCACACTTTTGGGGGAAAAAACCCTCTTAATTTAAAACCTATTACAATGAGATCTTTAAAATAAAAGCACTAATCATCTAAGCACTCATGCATGTGCTTAACTTTAAGTGCATGTATTGTCAAGTTAACGTCAATGGGAATATTCATGCTGAAAGTGACCAGCTGATAGCTTTTTCTTCTCATTAACGTGATATGGTGAATGCACAGCCTGTTCCTGCATTCCTTGAACCTCAGAGTTCCTTTCCACAGTTTGCTATCATTGGATAGCTCACAAAGACATGAAGCAACTGCTAGATATGGCAGCATGTTACCTACAATACTTGCATAATAGCGCAATGCACCGCTAACCCGATTTCAGACACACTCACCTGCAATCACTCTTGCTGGGTGGATCACATATTATCACAATTCCCAGAACTACCCTCACCCCATGGGATTGAAAGAGCCTGTAAGAATGGCATTGCAATATTAAAATGATTAGATGATTTTTTAATAACAAATCTAAAACAAAGCTTTCAGGACAGGGAATTTCTAGGTGTACTTTAACATCCAGGTGCTGCTGTTCAGAATATTAATCTGCCATGTAGGTGTGTGTACTGGGAATGCCCACTGTGATAATTTTTTGACAGCCTGTTCAACTTTGCTATTATTGCTTTCAGATAGTCTAGTACGTTTCTATAAAAAAATCAGTCTCAAATGTTAGTGTCCAACTGCATTGGAGAAGGCTAGTTTGGTGTCTAGTTGACACAAAACTTATATTAGCAGGATTTAAAATTTCAGACAAAGCTGAACAATGATATTATGAGGTTGCATGAAGGTTAATGTTGTTTAGGCAGATGGTGAATTGCAGATTCAACCTGTTGTCACAATAATGAATGTGTTTGAAAAGACATTTATGTGGCAAATAGGAGAAAAATGAAACAGCACACACGCATGCTCACG
Source organism: Dermatemys mawii (assembly GCA_007922305.1). Lineage (NCBI taxonomy): Eukaryota > Metazoa > Chordata > Testudines > Dermatemydidae > Dermatemys > Dermatemys mawii. The sequence goes on from ML677340.1 coordinate 1,470,197, forward strand.
TACACACACATTTAGCATTGCTGGCTATTCTTTCAATATTAAAAGAAAAAAGCTGATGTATTCGATCTGTTTCCACCAATCAATATGAGAAGCAGCATTATAGATTTAAAAGAATGCACCTTTCATACTGATTCACCATAATTTTGCCTGACAGCAATGACAGAAACATTTGATCCAAGTCGGGCAGAATTTTATTGCTCTATTAAATTTAATTCCCCTTCCTCCTTCCATTCACCATGGTCATTTTTACCCTTCTTTCTCTGTCCATGGCATGGAGCCGTCGCAAAGTTGCCTGCAAAATAAATCCTGTTCATGGAGGGTTGGTATAATAAGATCGAAGTATTTCTCCTTTGCTGACAAGCTTTGTGGTTGTTTTCTCTTTGGAAGCCATCTTACAAAGTGGGGCTGTTCTGCTGAATTGTAGGAAAGAGGAGAATAACGTAGTTTTTTCCTCCATTTATTTACTCAGAGCAATGTGGCTGTATTTTTAAAACAAATATTAATAACCCTTCTAAAAGTATGGGGCCAGATCCCCAGCTGGTGTAAATCGTCATAGCTCTATTGAAGACAGTGGGATGATGATGATTTACACCCACTAAAGATGTGGCCCAGGCAGTTTTCTCAAGGTTAATGATGCTAAGAGTGTTAAAAGCAATTTTGCTTTTTAAAAGAAATACTCCTTTTTTTAATTGTTCCCAGTTCCAATCAGTTGTTCCATACAATACAATCCCAGCAAACTAGAGACCAAGCGGTTAGACAAACAGCTGTTCACTTTAAAAACAAGGTAAACGATGTGGTTTAGACTGTCTTGAAATATTAGATGTTTGTTTTGACTTCTAAGTGATTTAAAAATTAACAACAAGCAGCTTTAAGAAGTCATACATGTTCTTTCGACAATCCTGGCAGAGAGATCGCTTAGAAGAGAGGCAAGCAGATAATGACTTTGATGTGGCAAACTTGGCATTTTGATGACATAGATTCACAATCACAGAGCCTGGACATCTGTTTTGCTTTAATTCTATTGCAAATGTATAAATGGTCCCCTTAAGTATTAGGTAACGTGAGGTTTGTAATTTAAATTCACAGTAAAGTTTTCACGTGAAGGAAAGAGGTTGTTGAAGAATACATTAGCTCAGGCATTCTCATGCTGTGGCCAGGACCTCCTGGGAGGTTAGAAACAAGTATCAGGGGTTCAAGACCACCTTGCCTTTCCCATGATGCTAAATGATAGCAGTCTCCTTGGTAGATCCTTGTGAAGTGGGTGGAGGATACCTAGTATGGAAAAAGACAGAACCACTGAACTAACCTGTTTTGACAAAATTAGATCCAGTTTTGCTTTCTCATGCACATTTGCAAGTCTCCCTGAAGCTAATGGGAATTGTATGAGTGTAGAATTTGACCCACTGAGTACAAAGTTTGCTGAGTTTACTTTGTTGAAATGAGGAACATCCTCTGTATTGTGGTAAACCCGAGCAGGCAGCAACTAGTGAGCGGGGGGGCTGGTGGTAAGGGAGGTAACCACTGGTCAATTGGGCTCAGCTGGGAAGAGGCTGCCAGAGACTCAGGCAAGATCAGCTGATATCAATTAAGCCCTGACAGAGACCTTTTTAAACCCCCCTCCCCAGCTAGGAAGGGGAGGAGAGAGATAGAGGGAGTGAGGCTGCCAGCAGGTTGGGGGCAGCAGGACGGGGAGCCTCTCAGAAGGGAGGCAGCTTTGACCCAGACACAGGGGGAAAACCCATCCAGAAAGGAGCGATAAGGGGAAGGGAAAGTCTGCCCTTGGGCTTTCTAGGCAGCTTGCCTAGACAGCCCTTGGCCCACCAGAGCAGAGAAAACTTAAGCTGGTGAGCCAGAGAAGGCACCTTGCCACAGTATCTTACTACTTTTCTGATAAGTAAAGGGAAAGGATTGACCCTAGTAGGCTGAATTTAGGTAGAGGAGAAGACGTCAAGTGTAGGTAAAAGGAAAGCACAGTAGAGAACATCACACTGGACTGAGCTTTAGGTAGAGAATTAGACTTTGTGTATCTGATAATTTTTAATACTTTTATTTCTTTTTGACCTCTTTTGAACATAGTGCAGTATAGATCCCGAGAACAGCTGATATTTCTTTAAAGGAAGCAGTGGCTGTGTACAGCCACTTTGGTGTGGCTGTACACAGTCTGGTGCACCCTGGAACAATTGATTGGAACAATTGACCTAATGTGCAAGAAAAGATCTGTTTCTATGCCACAGGTGGTAGGTGCGGAGCTACTCAAGAGATTTATATCTAGGAGCACCTCCTCTCCCGAACAGACTTGCACAAGCCCTGAAGTTCTCTCTTCCTTCCACTCTATTCTCCAGCTTTGGACACAGGGATCATTTCAATCTGTTGGCTGGACTGTAGGACAAGGAGAAGGACAAAGGAGGAGGGTGGGGGGACCAGGTCTTCATGTACACATATTGTCAGGATGGAGAGAATCACTGGGTTACTGTTGGATTATCTACCTACCTACCTATCTATAGTTTCATGATGCTGGGCTATCACCATACTATCTGAGCATCTCCAGTGTGAAATCAGTAGCAACTGAGGAAGTTCCAAGTGGACTACAGAGAGTCTCTAACACTTTCTTTTAACACCTCTGATTGGGATAGGGAGGTAATTTTTGGCTCTTTAGATTTTATTTTTCCCTACTTTGTGGTTTGCTTGCTTGCTTATGTAGTAGAGAGTTACTGAGTAGAAAGGACATTGGTGTTGTGAGAGTTATCCTTGTAATTGGAAAGGCTTTTTCAAAGAGAGAGGTTTTGCAAGATTTCCTAAAGATGGTCAGGCTCTGGATTGGCTGTATCTGCTCTGGAAGTTTGTCTCATAGCCAGACTCCCTGGACATAGAATGCTTTGTCCCCAGCTCTCACATGCTTCACCTTGGGTCTTGTGACGTGTGGTGTCCCAGAGGAGTGCACTATCACAGTGGTTCATACATTGACATTTGGTCTTTAAGGTGGTTGGGGCGTAATTGCTTTGAAAGTTAGGACCAACGCCTTAAACTGGTATCCAAAATTGACTGGGAGCCAGTGGAAAGACTTGAGCACAAACCTGCTACATGTCGTCCCCATCCAACAGCTGCCATGGGCGTGCTCTCCGTCCTGACGTACCTTGTCCATCCAAGCTTCCTGGTGAAAAACGCTCTTTTAGAGCTTGTTAGACAGCTCCATTTCATCCTGCCTTTGGGCTGCGTGGCTGTTCAGTCTCCATGACTGACTGAGGAGGCCATCACTCACCCCTGGCTAGGATATCACAGAAGCTCTGGCTCCTCTGAAAAAGGCCTGACTGAGATATGTAGCCTGTGGAGGGAGTCACTCACTGCCTTGCTAAGGAGGGGGAAGTGTCGGGCGGCTGCAACGCCATTGCAATGGGAGGTCCCCCTCAGGATTCCCGGGAGCATCTGGAGCTGTGAAGCCTGGCCTGCTGGCTCTGCGCTGTGAGTGCTGTTATGGCCAGGATTTGGCCTTTTTTTAACGTACTGTGTATACTAGAAAATCATGTCAAAAGCAAGAAATAAAACCAATGAATAAATCTGTGAACCCACCACTGCTGCTCACCTAAACACTTTGATCTTATTTCCACGGGGAGTGGGACTGATTCCAGCCATGTCCATTGCTCTGACTACACATAGGGGCTTTAAAGGAGCTGTACAAGGAGGTGTGCATGAGTAACATAGAGTCACCCTAAGCAGCACTATGGTGCTCCCTGTCACAGGCTCCAGCACGGGTGTATGTTGGATGTGCAGAGGCATTGTATGTGGATTGGAGGGTTATAGCTGCACTAGTCCTCTCTGTGTAGATTCAGAGCTTGCGGGTATCCAATAGGCAGGCAACTGAAAGGCTGATATAAAAACCGGGCATCCGGAAGGTGGTGATGCAGCACAGAATCTGTTCAAGTATGTCTGTAATTGCCTACGTCATTCCATATTTCCAGTGCGTACAACCCACGTGAAGTCTAAAAGTCTGTAAAGAAATGATCTTCATCATAGTTTTCCTTAAATATTAATAAAAACAATCTTATGTTACTTATGCAGATTATGCACAGGAACAAAACACATTGTTCTTGGATGTAACAATTCTTGGATGTAATATTTATTGGATGTAACAGTTGCTCCTACTAAGAATTTATGTATGGTGATCAGGGGTGGGAGAACCCAGTTCACAATACATAAAAAATTTCTCCTCTTGTCTTTTATCTATATTTACACACTATTTTGAGCCATGTTTTCCCTTGAGTTTATGAAAAGTCCAGAAGACTTTTCATCTCTGTATTCCCACTGGAATCTGGGATGGAATCTAGCCCGCAATGAAGTAAGTGGGAGTTTTGCCATTGACTTCAGTGGGGTCCAGATTTCACTTTAGGAAGGCCTAAATTCCATGAGACAGGCCACTCTCAATGTTTATTATTTCTGTTATTGTAGCACCTGGACTATTGTGCTAGGCACTGAACACACACACGATAAGCATACACTCCTTGCCCCATAGAGTTTATAGTCTAAGACATGAGACAACAGATGGATACAGACAGACCAGTGGGGGGGTGCCAGGAAACAATGAGACAATATTGTCTAAATAGACAAAACAGATGCAGGCCTTACCTAGGAGAAGTTATGAAAAATGTCCCCATTAAACCCTGTCCTCATGAGATCCCCCAGCATGTTTTAGCAAACCCCAGAGGTTCCAGTAGTTAGAATAAACATCCAGATACTTGGATGTCTGTCCTAGCTGAATCTGAATTCAGAGGATCTGATTCAAATTAGGAGTAACTCTTCGTGGGCCTGATTATGCTCTCAAGCATAAACAGTGGGCCAGATTCTCTCCTACGCCAGAGCCTTAGGGTATGGTTACACTTACAAGATTATAGCGCTATTGGTTATAGTGGTCCCCTTATACAGTAATATGTATAACGCTATTGTGTGTCCACACTCAGACGCGCCAGCGGTATAGCATGGCCACATTTGGGGCACTTAATGCGGCATTAAGAGCAGCGCATTAGGGCAGGTAATCCCAGCATTGAGCTGGGTGCAACGTGCTTTTTAAACGAGGCGGGTGAGTGGGGACATGTTGTGTGTATGTAGAGGGAGAGAGACAGTGATTTTTCCGTTCTTCTGAAAACCTGTCAGGGAGCCTCCGTTCACAGAAGGCTTTGTTTTCACACAGGCTCCCTCCTTAAACATTTGCACTGCTTATCTGCCGAGTTAAGAGAGAAAATCTAAAGAGGTACTTCCACATTCCTCCAGCCGAGTTCAAAACAAAGGGAGGAGATGTCAATTGCCTTAAATGGCTCTAGGCATCTCCAGAGATCACTTGTAGCACAGTGGGTGTCCACATTCTTGCTGTAGCGCTACAGGAGCTGCGCTACAGCCCTTATTCCCCATGCGGAGGTGGATTACCAGGAGCGCTATAACTCCGCGGTTATAGCGCTCTACGTGCCTTGCCAATGTGGACGGGGAGGAGGTTATAGCGCTCGTGGGGGCTTTATAGCGCTATAAAGTGCCAGTGTAACCAAGCCCTTACTCAGAGCAAGAGAGGGGTCTTTGGGAACCAGTTACAGAGTCTTGATTTGAAGTGCTGTTCCTGGCCCCAGCACAACTTTGAGCTTCTCTTGGGCTACTCTAAGTTGCACCACCGAGGAGGGGTTCTTAGTGGACCCCATGTCAGTGGAGGATAGGTGGCACAGACCTCTGGCACACCCCCTTCATGCCTTCCCATCGTGCACCCTCTATCAAAGTTGAGGTGGCTGGTTCAGCACCAGGCTGCTGCACATTTGCACGAACAAGGACGTTCCCCTCCGACAGCGGAGTTCTCTTAAAGCTATTTGCAATCAGCGTCTGACCCCTTTACATCTTCTGAATCTCAGAAGAGACTACAGCTTATTGACTTCTGATATTCACTGGTCAAGTGAGGTCAAAATGGCACCTGGAACCCTATAAATTAATATCAGCCAAACAACTCTGATGTGCATTATGCATTTTTATTATTTGTATTGTCATAACATGTAGCAACACCAGCCGTGGACCGGGATCCATTGTGCTCGGCACTGGGACAAACGCAGAACAAAGAGACAGTCCTTGACTTGGAGATCTTACAATCTTAAGTAAAACACAAGAGACAATGATGGGTACAGACAGATGAGAGAGCACAAGGAAACAATGAGACAATATTGGTTAGCAAGATCAGCAGAGGTCTTAGCACACCAGCAGCCTTGTTGTTGTGTTTTTGTTGGCCTCCTGGCTTTTCCTCCAACTCCGGCTTGAAGAAAAGTCAATGATTTGACTTTCTTAAAATTATTTTTCTTCTGACTATGGACATTCATTACAGCCAGATTTATCCAAGACTTTTTAGCAGCCTCACTGCAGTCCTGTTTTTCTTCTGCTAAGCTGTTCGAGGTCAGATTTTCCTGCAAGTGCATACTTGTGACGGTTTACTGGTGTGATCAACCTAATAAATATTTAAAGCTGTGATTCATTTAGCAAAAATAGCACGTTATTGTTTGCCAGCACTGTTACGAATGTTTTCCTGAGGCTGAAAATTGATCTATTTGATCAATTAACTAAACCTAACCCTTTTATATAAACACTGATTGTGCCTGATTCTGATTTCAGTTTTCCCATTGTAAACCAGGGTGAATTCCATTTAAGTTCATGGAGTTTCTGCAGCATCACCGCAGCCTTGTTTATCAATGCAAACATTATCACATGATGGCTGAGTAGGTTTGTAAATCTAAGAACAAATCCATGAGTAGGCAGGGTTGGCTGAATGCATATTGGAGCATGGATCTGGCCAAGAGAAGCCTTTTATTTTGACTGTCTAAGGTAACTGAGCAAGTCTGAACCCATTTTCCACTTTCAAGCCATATTCACCGACAGTGAAGCAGCATTATTCGACACGCACGTGATTGAACAGAAACAAGTAGCTTTCATGTGTTACTATAATAGAACTATCTCAACAAATCTATTTATGCTGATGCTGCATTAAAAACTACCTTCCTGTTCTCAGTGCAATGCGATCACTCTATTTCCATCAACATAGAGGCACAGTGGAGATGAAAAACTACTACACAGGTGTAAAAGGTGACTAAAGACCTGCAGAGGCTCATTACCTAGCAGGCATGAAGGAGGATTCAAAAATCTGATCTGGACTTGGAATGCGCTATATTCCATCACCTCATTGATGCGTTGGAGATTGGGCTGTCCCAGGTAAATTGTGTGTATCATCCTCCCTCCCCCATCTCTGTAGTTTCTGAGATAGCTGAATGTCTACAATAGTCCTGGTATTATAAATACCAGGTTCAGGGTACACAAGAAAGTCTGTTCCACGCACTAGGTACCATTTCTCTCATGAGGTCGTACTTAGTTGAGGGAGTTGTGGAGAAGGGGCACAAGACAGTGCAAACAGATTTGAAAATCAGTTCATCGAAACAAAACGTATCTTCAGGAGGTCAATGTATTGGCAAAGTTTTGTGTTGCATGGGGACCAGCATCACAAGGAAACCTTATTCAGTGATTTCCTTCATATGTTCACATTCCATGCTTTTCTGCCACATTTTTGTCTTTCTCCATATGTAGCTCCCAGCTCAGCATGGGGACCCTGATTCTCCACCACCTTGTGGGGTCATGAGGGTTGCCCGGTTGAAAAGGGACCCTAGTGGCTTTAGTCAGCACTGCTGACTGGGCTGTTAAAAGTGAGTTGGCCCCCTGTAGTGGGGCAGGCTGGCTCCCGGAAAGCTACCGGTATCTCCCTCTGGCTCCTACACATAGGGGTGGCCACAGGTGCTCCATGTGCTGCCCCTGCCCTGAGCACTGGCTCCACAGCTCCCATTGGCTGGGAACTACAGCCAGTGGGAGTTTCGGGGGTAGTACATGCAGGCAAGAGCAGCGCATGGAGCCACCTCATTCTGTCTCCGCCAAGGAGCCAGAGGGAGATGATGGCAGCTTCCTGGGAGCTGCCTGAGGTCAGCGGCACCGGAAGCCTGCACCCCAAACTCTCTCCCATCCCCAACCGCCCGCCCCAGCTCTGAACCACCCCCCCCCGCACTCTGACCCCTTGTCCACAGCCCAGAGCCCCTTCATTCCTGGCCCCATCCCAAAATCTGCACCCCCAGCCAGAGCCCTGCCTCCCTCCCCCATCCCAACCCCCTGCTCCAGCACCGTGAAAATGCACGAGCGAGCAAGGGAGGGGGAGAGCGAGTGACAGCGACGGGGGATGGAGTGAGCAGGGGCGGGCCTTGGAGAAGGGGTGGGGCAGAGGGTGGGGCAAGGTTTTCTACAAATAGAAAGTTGGCAACCCCAGGGATCGTTTATATCTGTGCGAAGTGATTGCAAAGCAGATGCAACGCACTACCAATTAGAATAGTAGGGCCTGCTTCTCATTTGCATTAAGGCCACTTTGCACTGCTTTGGCTCTGGAAGTGCAAAGTGGCCTGAAAATGAGTCTAAACTACTTTTATACCTACTTCAAGACCACTTCACATTGCCAGTGTTGTTAAGTGGCTTTAATGCAAATGAGAATCAGACCCAAAGCATTTTATGTACACTTCACAGTCCCCTTTGCACACATACATGTGCCCTAGGAATTATATTGGGGAAGCTCTGTGACTATATTATACAGCAGATCAGACTGGATGGTCACAAGGAATCTATTAATGTAGGTACATACAACCAGTCCAGGTGCAAGGGAGTGAAGAAGCAGGCCCAGGGTGTTCTTCTATTCTAGTTCCAGAAACTCCTTTTGCCCAGTTCAAAATCATATGTAGTGTACAGTGCAATCAGATGTAGACTCTAATCTTGCAGCATAATTTTCATGAAATGCTTGTCTCCCTCAAGATTCCATCCATTCTTGGTCCTAGGTTTTAGTTCTTAGCAAAAGAATGACTTTGTTCCCCGAGCTCTTATGACTTTCTTACCGTTAAGGTAGCAAAAGCTAGGAAATAAACCAGGCTCTGCCTGGCTGTGGAACACCACTCCTGGAGTATTAATTCTTCCCTCCAAAAGTTCCAGTCAGAGCTTTCTTGACAGAGCTCCCTGCAGAAACAGCACCATGTTGTCAATTACTTAAGTTCTTCACCAGAACCATATCATTGTATATCTACCTTGCCTTCCAGTCAGACCAGTCCTGTGATAAATTTCAGAAGACTTTTTGCCTTAGCACTCTGGCACCTTCCTCAGTTAGGACCTCCACCAGCATTCTGATAAAATGATCTCTGCACTGTTCTGGTACTTCAGTGCCTATTTATTTCACTTCATCAATGCTCTTTCTTTATACTGGGGTGTGTCTGTTACACCTCATTACTACTGATGCACTTTGCTGCCAGTGTTGTCTTGTTGCTTCATGCCCTGAGTTTGGACATGTATTAGTACCAGTTACCATCCACGCTGGACCAAGAACTGGTGAGGAAATGGTTTTGCCCCACCAAAAAACCCTAATTTTTTTGTGTGTTCATCATTTTTCTCCATTTTTTTAATTTTTGTTAACAAATTCTCACCCCAATTTTTTCAAATAAAAGCAGAATATTTTTTGCAAAATCCATTTTCTATTTTAAAAAATCAAATATGTAGAGGGAAGGTTTTACACCTTTTTCAGCTGGGCCCACTGAGTGCAACAATGTCTTTGGCTCTGTAGCACCAAGAACTTTTTGCATTTGGGCTCTAAAACTGGGTTGGTGCGTTGGGGGTTCCGGAGCACAGTGTGCTATTTTCATTTTCTCTAGCTCTTATACGTGTTTGTCATACACATAGTGATGAATCTCAGGAAGTGGGAGCATCTTGCCATTGGGGAAGGACACTCCCAATATTGTGTCTTGCTTTTGGGTTGATGTCGGTGGTAAGCGCTCTTAGGATATGGTCCTTAGAGTCTTGTGACATGGCTGGACTGGCTGGGAATATACTTGTTGCACTACTGGTATGACCCGCTGAACAGAGACATCTATTTGGAGGGTGTCAAAAGTTCAGTCTGTGTTATATCCAGTGGGGTTGGGATCTACGGTTCTGGATAAACTACTGATAGTGCCAACTTGACCCCTGCAGGCAATTAGAATTTAAGGGAGCCTAGATGTGATAGAAAATCTTTCTTGGTATTTTCAGAGCAGCAGAATTGTAAGGTAAGTAATTTTCTCTTACATGGAGTATGAATCATTAATACAATTTAGACTCCTTCAGGGGTTTTTTAGCCCTCATTTATTGTCCATGTGCAAATACTTTCTTGATGTGTCTGTTATCAGACAGAATGTCAAGGAACAGAACCACTCAACGAAGGGGCTGCTCAAAGTGTAGCCATGTGAAATTTGAGAAAGGATAGGGAGTGTTATGAATTCTAAACATCCTTGTCTTACACTTTGAACTTACCAAATTCAAAACAATACAAAGACCTCTGATCTTAGTATGAAACAGAATAAAACATTTTTTTTTGGAACAGTTTGGTGCATTTCATTTTGAGGTGTTTTTTACTTTAAGCTTGATTCTGTACTTTAGATAGCCGTGCAAACCCACTGAGTTACACTTTGGGAAAACTGATATATTTTTGTGGACATAGGCAGAACCTGAAGCTGGGCACAATTCCAACAGGGAACACAACTTTGACAGTGATTCCAACCTGTGTGTGTATGTGCATGTGTGTAAAATCTGTGTGTGTGTAATTTCATTTGTTTTCCCTCGTGGAAATTTGCCAGTTTGAGTGCAGGTGGAGTTCTGTCTCTCTTATTTCACAAAATAAATCAAAGTAGAAATAAAAAATGTGGCCCTTTTCTAAATCTCATAAAAATGTTTTTTTCCCTCTCTTTTCTAAATTTGCAATATGGAGATTGGGTTTTTTTGGATCACTATCCAACATTCAGCACTTCTTACATATTTTCCATTATATTTTAACCTCACTGTGATTATTTCGAATCCTGATGTTTACCTCATTGGTTGCAGCTCTTGTGTCCTGGAGGGAATCCATGATAAAACCCGCAGCGTCAGTTGGTAATGACTTGATACTAGCAAGCTGGCGATAGATAACAGAGCAACATCGGGCTCCTTTGCCGAATGACAGCTAGTGTACTCAGCGGAAGCTGGAAAAGAAGATTTTATTTAATTTTCCCCCACTTATTCCTTTAATGCGGCATCATCATCCCATAGGTAATCATTCATACAGGGCAGAGGTCTCCAAACTACGGCCCGAGGGCCAGATCCGGCCCGTGGCTTCAATTTGTCTGGCCCCCCCAACCAATAGGAGAGAAGCGAGCAGGCAAAGGCTGCTGCCACTGAGCAGGCAGGGAGAGGGGCCGCCGGCAGCAGCTCGCCCGTGGGAGCAGCTCAGCTGAGCTGTGCGGAGGGGTGAGTGCCCCCGGGAGCCAGTGTCCCCCCAAAAGGGGAGCCAACTTCGGGGAGAGTCGCTGCTGCAACCGAGCAGGCCCGGACCCCTGCCTGAGAGTAAAAGAACAAGCCAGATGCCTAATTACATCTCCAATAAATGGAATAAAGAAGATGGAAATAGAATTAAAAAATAATGTGAAATGATTTTTAATGTATTGACAAATATTTTGTGTGATTTCACAGGACCTGCATTGATCATACAGCTCCTTTTATTCCTGATTTAGAATTTAATACAACACTGACACAGTAGAGTAGTGGGGTTTTTTATGATTTGCATATATTTTGCATATATTTGATTTTTTTCACAGCCGCTTCAGAGCATGAAGCCCCTTCAAAAATCTAATATGGGTCTCATCTCTTAAAGTTTGAAGACCTCTGATGTAGGGGAAAATACCCAGAATCTCAGAACCGAACTAATCAATCACTGCATTTCTATCTAATGGTGTCCAGCACAGGGCATCCTAGATATAGCCTCCTCTTTCTGGGTTCTAACGTTATCCAGGCTGGGATAAACAGGATTAGTTACAATCAAACCCTCAACTCTTCTACTTCCTGGGTACAAATATTTACCTCCAGTACAATTCAACTGAGCAGCAAATTGGAGAATCAAAGGTACAATTAGCTGTGTAGACATAACTGCTTAATTTCAGAGAACAGGGTAAACAAGTTGGAAGAGAATCAGAGGAGAAAACTGATTTGATCAGTCTCATTAGCAGAGGATTGCTGCACTAACCTTTTTTACTCTGGATTCTCTGTTTATTTGTGTCATTAATTCCCCACCTTTTGTTAGAAGGATTTCTGCTGGCACTTTTATGGGTAGAGCTAAGGTGAGAGAAGAGATTTTTGCAGAGCACAGATATTTCATGTAGTGCCATGTATTTTTATATTAAATAAAAGGACACTTTGTTTTTTTCAACTGGGGTGGGGGACAATGGGAGATGATTCAGTAGCTCTGGAATTCCACAGGAGCAATCACTTATACAAAACAGTGTGATGTGTACATGCTTGTCATTGGCTTTTTCTCATTATGGAGGTCTTTGAATTTTTTTTACAAACTATAGATTTCAGCCTTTAAGAATTATGTTCCATCACAATGTCAGCTGGCAGGGAAAATCTTTTTTCATTCAGGGGAGATCGACTGACTGTTCATACAGTACAAAGATCCCCTGATTAAGGATGATAGGATTCTGTACTTTAATATTGAGTCTATCCTCTGGGGAATTGGCCACTGTCTCTTTTGGGCTGGCCTAGAAGTCTTAATCTTTTCCCCACCTGGTATGGCTAAGCTCTAACTTCATCAAGATGCTCTCTCCCTCCCCACACCTTTCTTTGTTTATGATCTAAATCTCACTGCAGTCATTGGGAGTCTTTATTTTGACTTCAGTGGTCCTTGGACCAGGACTTAGCCCTGTCTCTTTAAGCAAAATCATGCCATCCTAACCCAGTCTTTAGTCAGAAAAAGCTGCCTTGAAGACAAGGATGGCTCTGCCTGCATGAGCAGTTGCTCTTACAAGAGACTAAGCCCTCACTCCACATTAGGGGCTAAACAGCTGCTGCTCCTCTCATTTGGAGGTGAGGGGGCTCAATACTTTGGGGTCTGGACTGTGAGGAAAACTGCTGGGTTTAAGTGTGTGCATCTCTCCCTGGTATATAAAACTAGCTTCGTTTCAGCTGTTTTGACACCATTGACAACACACTGTTTTGACGGCATGTGACGGGGGCATGGGGTGCTATGGGGGGAGAGAACAAAAGCATGTAAATTTTAGAGCACGGTCACATGTTTTTGCTGCCTACCACAACAAAGGAAAGAGGTTGGGGCGAGGGAGGAGGGGGAACTGTTCTGGAGATTACCCTCGTTCTTTCAGGGAGTGCTGGTGTTTTCCCAAGGAAACACTGACATTTCTTAATTATTCTCTTCATGTGTAGCCATGTGTAGAGATTACTGAAGGCTCAGCAGCGCATTGTTGTTCTGAAGCCTTGGAGAATGAGAATGCTGGCAGTACAACGCTCCGATGTCCAACATCCGTCTCCTTTTTCTCGCTCTTCATTACACCAGCTAATTACTTTGACCGCTAGTGGCTGTAGAGAATTGCTCTCTCTCCGTAACCCCGGCAGCTCTCCGCCGTCAGTGTAATTTACAGTAATAGCATAACATTCTCTTACTGCTTCAGTTCTGCCCAGGAGAAATTTAAAGGCACACAGTCCCTTTGCTGTGTTCAGCTTTTAAATCAACATCCTTCAAATGATTGGCCACCTCTGCTCTTGCCTGCTGAAGACACCTAAATGCCACTTCAGATGGTTTGCTCCAGAAAGAGAGAACGAAGGCTCTTATTTCTGACTCTTTGCTGTTTAAAATAGGGAAAATAATTAGAGTTTCATTTTAGCTCTCAGGTATGCCCATGGGTCCCTGTGCTAAATGTAGGAACACCAGTTCTAGTCTAGACATTCTATTTGTCTAGACTAGATCTGGCGTTCCTACATTCAGCACGGGGACCCATGGGCATATCTGAGAGCTAAAGTGAAACCCTAATTATTTTCCCTATTGTCTCGCAATAAACAACTGCATTTAAATAATGCTGTGGTGAATATACTCCTGCATTACTCTCTGGGTTTGTGTGTATACCATGTAGATGGACATTCAATGGGTGTTGGATGTCTAACTGCCTTCTGTGCTTTTGAAAACTTCGGAAATATGTACTCTGTGTGCATGTTCAGATGAAGCAAAAATGAAACATTGCCATGTATGCAAACTCTGCCATGATGATGATATGCCACATTTGATTTACGCTAGTGCTGCTATTACATCTGTACTTGGGATTGTGAACTATAGTTGATCTCAGGTGTCTAAATGAAGAACTGAAAATGAGTGTGTGGAACACTCTTCAGATGTTGAAAGTCCATCTGGTTCATGAACAGAATCACCAGCAGCCATGTTTATAGTCCTAAAAAGTGGGTGTATTAGCGCTATCAATTTTAAACCTCCCCCCTCCTCAGAACCTTTTGCTTTAATTAGAGCCTAAGCAATGTTCTAACAAGTTTTCTCCTGTCAACACCAACGTTTGTCAAGCTTAAATGAATTCACAATTGATGGCCATCTTTGCCCAGTGTAGAAGCAGGCAGTCTTATGTCCATTTTTGAAGTTGCATTTCTTAATATTGGGTGCGACAAAGGTCAAAGTTACTCCTTGTCTTACAGGAGGCATCACATCAGCGGCAGTCATTGGTTTGCCACTTTTTATGGCAAGAAAGGCCAATACATTCCCTGCTTTCACCTGCCAATTCAGGAGTACTACGTAAGACATCTGAGCAGTCTCCCATTCACCCCCTCCCAACACACACACACACACACACACACACACTCCTGATATTGAGAGATTCATAAAACGTTACTAAACATACAGTGCAGTAGACAGAGAAACCAAATAGTGAAATCCCACTTTGCACTAGTGTAAATAACTGCACCAGGTTCAGGGCAATGGTAAATCAGACCCTTGGTTTCCATGGGTGAAATCTTGGCCCTGTTGAAGCAAAACGGAAAAGCTCCCATTAACTTTGATGAAGCCCAGATTTTATCCATTGGTGTTACTTCAATGCATCCATATCCTGGTTTAAAATCAGATGAATCGTCGACGTACAAAAGTAAATTTGCCAGGATTTCTGAAGTCTTGGGGCTAAATTCAAACCTAAGTCTCCACTGACCTCATGAGACTACACTCTCATAAATCAGATATGAAACTGGCTTATTATATTCAGTCAGCACTACTCTGTCAGGCCAAAGGATTTGGCTGGCACCTCATCCTACTTGGCCCATGTACATTGGTATGGGTGTGTGACAGTATAGTCTGTCTCCTTGCTGCCAATGCTGAACATGCCAGGGATTGTTTACGGTGGCATTGCTCAAAGGTCCTTGGTCAAGCTTGTTGTTACTGACCTAGAGATTGAGGTACTGTCTGTGACTTCGAAATCGGGGTTGTGTGTTTATAGGTGCTTTAACAGTAACTCTTCCGTGAAAGGGAACATAAGCCAAATATGCCTGTAATTTAGTGAATAAGCAGTCAGAGACTAAAGGAAATAATTTTTAAAGCAATTGGTGACTTCAAAAAATTGCTGTCCTATAAAGAGTTGAATATGGTATAATCTTTGGGAATAAGCCATTATTGGACTTGGCAATTGTGGTGTTACAGAATTAATTGCCCTCAGACTTGCCTTAGGCTGCTAATGAGTAAACTGGTTATTATTGGTAGTAGTGACTGATTTAATGGGTATTAAAGCTTAATTATAAAATATGGAGATTGCATAAACAGCTGTATAGTTCATTACAAAGTCAGATATGTCTCTTGGCTTTTAGGAGGACAGATAGTTGTGTGGCTTGAGAATTTCAGTTAATTTCAACACATGGGGAATATTATATACAGAATGGCAAAGGGTCATTCCATCATCTGAAGATATGATTTGGCTTCTGAAAAATTTACTTGTGCTAGATTTTGTTTTTTGCTTTTATCTGGTGGTCTTAAGGAGATGAGCTGGGTCATGGGAGGGAATAACCCTATTCTCTAATACAAACCGGAAGCTATATTCTTTGTTTTTAGAGGAATTGTCTGGCGAATCATTTAAAAAAAAGTTTATAGTCTAATTCATAATTGGAATCTCCTGAAAATACTGAACCCTCTAGTTAAATACTGTTGAGTTGGCGAGTACGCTGTGAGAGCAGATAGTTATTAAAAAGGAAATTACAGTCTCAATAAAAAAAATGGGATGCATTTATTTATTTATTTAGTTGCTGTCGAGGCAGTTTACAGAACGTACAGTCAGCCCCAAGGGGTGTTTCCATAAAGCTGCTGTTTATGTCAGCCTAAACTGCAGCAGTAAAAACCCTGAGGTTTAGTTCAGGAATATTCCAGCCAGAGCACGCAGCTGAACAAGCAAGGAAGTTGGATGGTATCTGTGTCGGCACTGATGCTAGTGCTGGGGATGGTTTGAGGCTATTGTGAAAGTGTTGTGCCAGCGTGCAGTGTAATGTGTCAGACTGGCCTGCAAAGCTCAATTTGATTATTTAATATAGGTATTACTGTAGCTCCTGGAAGCCCCATTGTGCTGGACATTGCACAAGGGTGTTGTCAGAGAGTCCTTGTCCCAGAGAGCTGAAAATCTAAATTGATTAGACAAAGGTGCAGGGGAGGAAATATTATCATCTCCACACAGAGATGAAGTGGCACACGGAGATTAAGTGACTTGGCCGCAGATTTTCTGCATGTCCTGGGGTGAGGCAAGAATTTGACTCAGATATATTGAGTGTCAGTCCACTGTTTTAAACACAAGAGCATCCTTTCCTCTGTGGAACTCCTCCTCACGTGGAATTTTCTCACGATCTTAGTTCAGATGCCCACATTGCTCTTGGCTGGTGGCATTTTGTTATTGGAAAACCACCCCTCTACAGCTATGAGCTGTGATGTTTTGAAGAGTCTCCTTCAAACCCTGAAGTTCTCTCAGATCATGATGTCAGATGTGACCAGTAACCAGTGTAGTGATCTGAGACAGAAGGGTGATGGCAGACCAGTCTCAGGTGGCACAGCAGGGTGATGGCATACCCTGAAAGCAAACCTGTACAAGGGGATATTCTTGGTTGCCACTAACCCTGGAAGTTGTTTCAGACCGTGCATTTGCCATCTTCTGGGAAAGGGAGGCAAAATGACATAGCAGAGGAGGAGTTTGAAGAAAGAGAGAGGGACATCACAGAGAATGCGCCAAGCGATCAGAAATAAACATATAAAATGAGGAAGCTGGCTTTGGAGTCCTAATGTGCACTAAACAGCAATTGGATATATTTTGCCTTCCAGTGAAAAGCACAATGCTGAACCACTTATTTTACTTATGTCAAACTGGGTGGTGATAAGGTGAATCTCTCTCTCTCTCCAATCCAGAGAGGTGCTTCAATGCTCTACAGTGGGAGCAAAGGGGACTCGGCACCTGGAAAGACAGAGTTCTCTCTGTCAGGTCTTCTTTACTTGTGAAAGTTATTCCTTTGATGGATGAGCAAACTCTCTTTACCCACTTTAAAGGGTTTTAGTAAAATCAACCTCTTGAAAATGTAAACAGTGTTAATGACACTGCCACAGTCTCTTTTATGTGGCCGCTCCTAGTATGGGGTCAGCATAAGCTTCCAGAATAATAGGCAGGGCAGTGCTCCTCTGCCCTCTAGTGACGGAAGAAGAGTTCAAGCAATCATAACGTGAATGTTCAGGCTTCAGTGTCCAGATCAAAATTGATAAGGCATAGCGGGTTTGCATCAAAAGTTCCATTGGCAATGCTATACTCTCAGTTCAAAGCATGCAAACGCTTATGTTTCATTATATGGACGATTGCTGTCACATTAGTTATCTTCAGGAGCAATGTACCCTTTTTCCTAAATCACAAAGTGACTGGGCCTTATCTCAGTTCTTGTATCTTTACCAAGAGCATCAGGACATTGAATCGCTCCTATAGTGGCTGAGTTTAACAGAACAATGTTGCACACCAGGAAAGGCCTCTATGATACTTTCCCTTCCAGATTTGTAATCAAGCAACATCCCCTTTTGATGCTGATTTCTTAGACATCTTGTTTTTCAACCAACTCTTCAAAGGAATTTACGTGTCCAGTCCAGGCCTTAAAAGAAAGCTGCTCCCAATGTGCTTTGCAGTCAGAAAGTTCACATGTGAATATTATGCATTAAATAGGACTTTAAAAAAATAACTTTGCCTCGTGTGGGACTACTGCTGTCGTTTTACACAGGAAAACAGCCAGTATTTCAGTTACCTGCAGAAAGGGAGTCAAAGGTAAAAGACAGTAAACCAGTTTCCATCCCACTGGTTTTATACAAAGAGAACTTTCCTGTGAAAACTCAGATCTTTTTATTTAAATATTAACATTCCAGTCACCTAATGTCTGCATTGTAATAGGATGGCAGCTGTGCTTTGCCGTCTCTTACGTTGAGTGTCCATTGCGTATAGAGTCCCACATTGTGTGGACTCTCTACAAGGTAGCTCCACCCAGCAGCAGCTGCACAGAACTGCCAATGTCGAGGGAAAGCTTTCAGCCCCTCGACTCTGGTAGAGTTACTCCTGATTTACAATGAGAGCAGAATTGGGCCCTTTCTTTTCAATACCATTCACAGCTGAGAGCTTGAGCATTCTGAGAGGTGTACTCAGCACAACAGCTATATGCCTTCTACCAAATGGCTCGAGCAGGGGTTGTTTGTTCATTACAAGTGTTGTGTATTTTAAGTAAATGGCTAAAGTATTCACATTGTGTTGTGGAACGGTCCAGGTAGGTTATTACCTACTGACCACCACTACCCGCACCGAAACCGTGCACTTTCAGGCTTGCCCGCATATCCTTATTTTAATTTGTGGATTTTGTGTTACTTGCTGTGAGATTGTGAACAGCATCGTTCTGGGTAGGAAAGAACAACCTGAGTAATTGCGTATACCCGTGTGTCTCTTTGAATACTCTGCTACAGTTCCATGACAAACACAACAGATTAGTTACACGAACGCTAATTAAAGGGGAATTAGACAAACCAACTGTAGTATCAGAGCAGCTAAGTTTGGTGGGTTTTTTTTTTAATGTAATGAGGCTTAATATTGTCCACCAGCCTTGTGCACAAGACCTGTGGCTAAAACTGTCACAAGTTAATGGAGCTTTTCCAGCGTGCTTAACTTAAGGTATAAGAGCCGTGTCACTTATTTCATGGATTGATTGTGTCGTCTGTGGATGTGTGAGACAGAAATTTTAGGAGCAGTGTTTTGTTTTGCTTTTGAATTTGTAATTTGTTTCTGACATAGGCAAAAATCCACCACGATTCCCCAGCACGTCACCCCTCCCTCCAGGGGAAGAGAGAGAGATGGAAAGATACATACACACCCCTCCCTCGCCCCCCGCATATACACACACCTCCCAAAACAGTGATACATGACAGGCTGGCTTCTTTTTTCTTTTAGACAGGGGAAGGAGTTTACCTTCCAGCTCTGCTTGGTCTCATTACATGCGGGAGCAGGTCTCTGCCGTTCCAGACTTCTGCACAGCAGCTTCAGCCAGGGTCCTCTGGAGAGCTGTCAGCTTTCTCATCTCTGCCAATCTCGTTGACAATGCAGTACATGAGGTTATGAAGCATAGAGCTGCTACCTTTGAGGGCTTTTTTTTAGAATATTTTCTAGAGGAAGAGCACCTTTTTTCTCATTCCCTGGCTGGGTCCAAATTATCCAGGGCTTAAAAAATATCATATTGATGTTCAGTAATAAATCCCCCAGTGTGTTATCTGGTGTTGGCAGTATTTCCTCTGTGCAGTCATCCGATTTGGTTTAAAAAAAAATCTCCTTTTTTAATCAGTCAGTCAATACCATTGACCTTCCAGTCTGTTTTAGAAACAATGATATCTTCTTACAGGGTACCTTTGTGTCAGCAGGCATCGTAAGCACCCCATACCGAATAGCTAGGAGCAGGAGTGGTCATATTCTGCTGAATTTTTTTACCTGTTTCCACAACTAGAAACATGCTCATCCTAGATTTTTTGGGGGGTAAGAGGGCATTGCTTCCTGCTTTGCATATGGATTTCCTATTAGCACAATGCTGTTTTCTATCTGGCCTTGGAATTCATTGATTCCAAGGCCAGAAGAGATCATTGTGATTATCTAACCTCACTTCCTGTATAACCTGGGCCATAGAACTTCCCCGTTAGAAAACCATCCAAACTTGTGTTAAAAATGGCCAGTGGTGGAGAATCCGTCACCACCCTTGGTAAACTGTGCCAGCACTCAATTACCCTCGCTGTTAAAACATCTTTAAACATCCTCTTGTCTCTGCCTTGCATATCATGGCAGAAATCTAGATACAGCTGGGCATTTTTAGTGATCCTGTTGTGCGCTTTTCTTCGGCTTCTTAAGCATGACGTTTTCCAGCATTACTCTCCTCTGCCCTTTCTATTCCTCTTTCTGAACTTACTCCTCTTGGAAGAGATGTAGGTGCCTATTTGTTGCATGTTTTGTAGGTGAATGCTCTCTGTCATCATCTGCACTGCTGCTATTGCATTGTAAATGCCTGTCTAAGCAATCCAAGGCAAGCTGTTCTATATGGAGCCACACTGAGTTTTGTGGGGATACAGCAAGGTCCCCATATTTAGAACAACTGACAGGATCAGGGCCTAAATTATTCAGGATAGGGAAGGAAACCCACAAAAATGAAGTGGCTGTTTTGTACTGGGACTCTTCCCAAGAGATGCCATTTGTATGCAGGCTTGTAAGACCAAAATTCAGATATGGATATGTACAAATTTGTCTGTTTCAAGGCAGCTAGCTGCTCAGGAACAGGAGAGCTAGGACTGATAGACTTTCAGTATTTATAAAAAGGACTACAGTATCCTTCAGCCCTTGTATAGTCATGGTAATGCTGAAATACACAGTGTGGAATGGTAGGGTAGGTTTACATAAGAGATGTCTGCTAGAAAAGCTCATGCTGTCCTCTTGCCCCTCCCAAAGTGAAAATACAAGTGAATGTCCACATCTTACCTACTTCCAATATATCTTATGTCTTACTGTCTGACTCCCTTGCCGTTGACTTTCTACTAAACAAACTCACAAATATCAAACCAATTGGGTCTTGTCAAGCTCTTTCATAATCAGGGTCTTACAGTAAATCAGCCCCTCCAAAAACGCTAATGTAGAAGGAAACCCATTTTTAGGACTAGTCCCAGTTGACACTCATTGATACTGAGATGTCTGAGCATACAGTATAAGTGAGTGTGACCTATGGGATTGGCGCACCGAATGGGAGTCAGGTTGTATTCCTCATGCTGCCATAGACTCACTTTCCACTCTGGGGCAAGTCACTCAGGGCTTAATACACAGCAATGGCAGATGTAACTCTACAGTACATCAGTGTGCTGTGCGCCAAGTGGCTGTGTGGAACCTGCTGCTGCTCACTAAAAGTAAATGGCAATACATTAAAGCACACTACAGAGGTTTTAGCAAGGTCCACACAGCCACTTAGTCAGTCGCAGGCTGGTGCACTCCATATTCACACCCCAGCTGGACAAACACTAAGTCTCCATATAGAGAAGCCCTCAGCCAAGCTGCACTGTTAGGGAGGAATAAGAGTGTCCACATAGAGGGTTTGTATGGAGAAGTTATTGCACTTTTAATTCACACCTTTGCTTATTCCGCACTAACTTCCCGTAGAGACAAGTCCTCAGCCTGCGATTGCCTCATTTTTCTCATCTGGTCATCATTTTACAGATGAGGAAAATTAGGTCTCCATTGTAAAGTGCTTTGAGACCTACAGAACTGTACCACTGAAAAGTATCAATGTACACCAGGACCCTCAACTTCTCAGTTTAGTAATAAATGCAACTTACTTTGCAATGCGCAAATTAGTAGTGAGGTCTATTTTCTATTTAAAATTTATTTAAATGTAGAACTGGAGTTCAGCCAATACAATGTAAGAACCAGGGAAGCTTCCCTTCTGCAAGTTCTAGAGGAATTCGGACATAAGATTCTGGTATTGCTTTCTTGCTGCATCTAGAGAAAAGGGGATAGAACCATTCATATGTCATTGCAAAAGGGTTTTTTCCTCTCACAACTAAAACATGTTATCTACTGAACTACCTGTAGTATTATAAAGCAACCTTTTACCTATCACAAAAAGACTGCTGGCCCTTGACTCTCACTAAGTGAATGCCATTGTGCGGAACAACAATGCCAACTTATGAGAGGAAAGAGATTTTGTGTAAAAGGTTTTATAGAGTCTTTTTCAAAGGCTGCAGTGCAATTTTTATTTATGGGAGAAATAAAAAAATCTCACGATGACCTGTCCTCACAAATGATTCCACCTTACAGCTTCTGACCTTTTCCCAAATGCCGTGACAATTACTTTTCCACTGGCACTGTGCTTCTGCTAGGCAAGGAGCACGTGAAAAAGATTTTGACCTCTTTACCCTCTGAACCTAGATTTAGGAGCACAGAAGTACTGAGACTGTAATTATAAAATAAATATTTGCGGTGTCTCCCGGTGGCTCCTGCTGCTTTTCAAATGCCTAATTGCCAAGAACAGCCTCTCTTTCGGAAAGGCAACACAGCTAAGGTCTGCCACAGAGATGGCCCATTTCTGGAGCTGACTATTGTCCAACAAGTCCAATGAATGTCCATTAGGAAATACACTGCCTACTACATGTACTTTCTAATAGATTGCACCCATAAAATATTTGAACACTGTGTGTTGTATATGCTGACTTCAATGTAATGAACACATTAATCATCATAAACTTATGCAGGAACATATTGCAGAGGTTCGCATCTTATTCTGTGAGTAGGTTTTTGTTAAGAACGGGCAACCAGATAAGATTGTACATGTTCACAAGTGCTTGTCGCCCATATGTCTCAACAACAGTCACCATTAAAAAGTTGTCATTTATCCATACTTACCACACTGGGTCCCACAGCCTTTCCCTTTATGGCGAATGAGTAATAAATGCAGCTTCTCTGGTTAGGTTAATGTCTCATTTCAACGGCAAAATATAAGCAGAGTGATTCTAGGCTGGTTTAACCACCAAATAGCTTGCATGGTTGCTTGCCCATGAAAGCTCTGTCAGCTTCCCTTGTTTTGCAGCTGTGGTGGTTAGTCGGGATGCTTCAGTTGGGAAACTACAAGGGATGCTCAGGGAATCCCCCCAGATGTCCTAAAGCAAGGGGCAGGTTCTTCCCTGAATACATAGGTGCTGGAACTGGGACACTGCCACGCCCTCTGACTTAAGGTAGTAATAACAACCCAAATACATGGTTTCCACCCTGAGCACTTCCACTATACATGGTTTCCACCCTGAGCACTTCCACTATAAATGTAGTACTAGCACCACTGCCTGAATAAGCATCTTGGGCAGGCAGGAAAGAAAATCAAAGGGGCCATGGCCTATTTTTTATCTCTTTTCCTCTTCCCTGACTGACACCAATGTTCCTGAAATGAGATATTTTAATTGCTATTTATTCCAGTGTCTATTGATGGGGAGATTAATCAAGCAGCTAGATTAAACTGTTCTAAATATTGCACCTCAGGATTTAACCTGTCTGCAAAGGAGAATCAGTAAAGAGTGGCGTGTGGCCTGAAGTCTTGCCTTTTATTTAAACTGGTGACCATGTCCACCTCTACCCTCCATCATTACAAACTATTTTAAAAAAATAACTCCACCAAATGTTGACCCCGGGCTAATACATTTGGCAGAGGGATAGGCAGGTGTTAAACTGTATTCCGAAAGGGAAGAATTTAGAAAATCATACCAGGAAAGTGAAAGTCTGTCTCTTATTTCACCTGTAACTCACCTTCATGTGCAAGTACCTCTTGTTATTTCAGCAACTGCTATATGAAAATGAAGCCCTAACTTGACCACCACACAATGAGTCCTCATTGAATAACCTGATCCCAATTAAATTTCCCGTTGGGTTAGTCAACCTGCAAGGGTCTTGCACGTGTAGAAATCCAGTAGTGGTGCCATCTCCTGGAAGTCCTTAAGCAGGCCCGTCAGTAGTCCCCGGGGGAGTACTTAGCAAGTCCTCTTGCACTGGTACAGCATGCTATTAATTCACATTGTAGTTTAATGTAATGAATGCCTTTTCAGTGCATAACTTAACCACTCCTGCTGGGAACTGAACCATTGACCTTACCATACAAAAACAATAGGTTTACCACCTGAGCTAAAAGAGAATTTCCAACTACATGTTGAAATCTGAGCATCATAGTTTTAGGCCATTAGATTTCCCTGTTGAATGTTACTGTAACTGGCAGTATCAATCTAGCAGACCCAGACCCAATAAGACAGCTATTACAATAGCCTTTTGTGAGCCTCATTATTAAGGATGGGAGAGCCAGTTTGAATAATATGGGAACCGACCAGAAAGCTCTCCCCGAACTCAAAGAACCTGAACAGAATTCTTTTGAAAGGTTCAAAAAGTTCAGTTAAGCTGCTTTATGTTTCTCATTTTCATTCACAAATGCATTTCCTGCTCCCCACCAGAGGCAGAATTGCTGAAATACCCTAGAATAGTCTCTCTCTTTCTTTCTCTGTCTCTCTCTCATGCTCTTTCTGAGTCTAGAAATATTGGAACCATGCACAAAAGTAACATTGTGAGAACCTGATTTTACAACTAGAATTTTACAATTTTGAGTTCAAACAAAAGTGTGAATAAGCATCTGGGCTTTTGAATGCTTAGCAACCCAAATCTTCCAAGCTTCACTCTTCGTAATAATCAAATTCTGTCACAGCAATCCCGGGAAAACCCCAGGACTGTAAATTTATATACAGACTCTTGGCATCAGAAAGAGTATGTTTTAATTTCTGCAGTAGTTGTATTGTAACTGAATACTCCATTGCAACAGGGTTGTCTTTCAGGTAAAAACGTGCAGAAGTATATGAGCTCTTTTTCTGGGGACCATTTGCTTCCTTCTCTTGTATGGAGGGGGGAAGAACTATAACAATCCAGTGGAAATGGGAATAGAGCACAACCCAGATGGGAAAGGTGGCTTTGTGGAATGACTCCTCCCTGTCCCTGTATCTCCCACTGCCACCGTGTGGACTCAGAAATTTCACGTGACTCTTTAAGAGAGTAGCCTGGGGTCATGAGGAGAGAGTCAAAGAGCAGCCATTCCATGTGGCATATTCCTACTGCCAAGTGAATGCAAACACAAAGGGTTAGTTAACACTGTTCAGCATTAACTATCACTCCATGCTCTGTGGTCCTGTTGGAGGATGATCATCCCATAAGCACATGGCAATCGAGTCAGTCATCTTCCTACTGGTGGACCAATGGACTTGGACTGCGAGTAAATGATCCTATCCTGTTAACATGTCTGGTTGGGATCTGATTTGGGTCAGGGTCCCCCAGCTGATCCACCATCCAATTCAGGCACCCCTCCCACTGAACCGCCAGCCTCAGGTAGAGGAAAGATGATGTGTTCCTCAGCTTCCTAAACCCTGGCCAACATTGTTGATAGCTATATTTTTGGTTCCCTGCATTTTCCTGAGAGAGTGTTAACGTAGAGGCCACTGTCGCTATGAAATACTACAAAGTACTAATATTTTGTAGTCATCTCACAAATCCTTCCCAGTAGCTGCTTTGGAAACAATGATCACTATGTGGTAATGCTACCTTATTCCAGATGGCACATAGAACAAATCCTGTTTGAACTGTACCCGTTGAGTTAATATTACCCCTGTAATATTAACTACAGTGCTATTCTGTGTGGATTAAGAGGCTTCATGTCATTTTCAGCTGAATATCAATAATTATGCACCATAATGGCATCAATGAAAACGTCTACATCAGTGAAATAAGATGAAATGGACCAAATTAATTCCTGGTGTAACTCCAGAGTCATCTTGGAGGAATTTTGCCCTATACATTTTATTAATTGCTTTGCACTATAACTGCTATGTTGCTCAGTGAACGGGACACTGTCTGATTTACCAGATTACATTTCTAACATTGAAAGGGCTTCACTTTGTAGTGTCCTCTCTTTGTATAGAACTGATAAATAAGAGCACAGCAACATGGGTTGATCCCAACTAGACCTTCAAGTTACTGTTTTTCTTTTCCTGTTCACTCCAAAAAACCCGTCATTGAACTCGGGTGGATTTTTTTCCTGAGTAAAGAGTGCAAGACTGAGCCTCAATACCCAGTAAAAACCTTTTTCTGATTTAGGCTAAGTGTTTGGAAAATATCGTGGTCCTGTGAGTCACTGTTTCTTTCATAATGTATCTGTGTAATATGAGAGAGTGTAACATATGATATAATGTAGTACTTATACAACATTTTACAGTAGAGAAACATGCTGAGCGAAATGGTTGTACCTCCTTTATAGACAGGATCAACTAAGGTTCAGAGATGCTGTCGTAAGTGTGAAGTAGCCTAGAATTATTGTTTACCTGTAAGGGGTTAAGCTAAAGGTAACCTGAGAGGTGGACAACTGACCAATGAGAAATTCCTCAGGAGACAAAGGATTTTAAGTTTCAGTTTCTCTCTGGCTCTCTCTCTGTTCACCTCGGCTATGGGATGAACACAGCTATGTCTTTCACTGTAACTATAAGATTCTATCAAGTACTGTAGTCAGTAAGTTTACCTTCTTTTTATCACTTGGAGGGTTCTCAGTGGTGAGTGTTGGCTAGGTGCTTCTTGAGATTGTAAGATTCAGCAGAGATATCAACAGTGGGAGAAAGTTGCCTCGGGGGGAGAGGTTTGGTTTCTGAATCCTTCTGTTGATTATGGTAGATGCTGCTCTATTGATGGTTATAAGGGATTTATTCCTTTCTTTTTTTCTTTTATTAAAATCTTTCTTTTAAGAAGCTGACTGCTTGTTTTTCATTGTGTAAGATCCTGGTTTTGGATCGGGCACGTCTCGCAGGAGCAGGCGAGGTTTGTTTTTTTTCTCTCAAGCTTCCCAGGGAAGGAAGAAGTTTGGGGGGTTAGTGGAAAGGGAAAGAAGGGTCCCAAACTACCCTAGACCTAGTTTGGTGGTGGCAGTTACCAGGTCCAGATACAGAAGAAGTTGTGTTCTGGGGAAAAACATTTTAACCCACGCTGGTAAAATAAGCTTGTGGGGGTTATTTCTTTTTTCATGCGGGTCCCCACATCTGTACCCTAGAGTTCAGAGTGGGGAGGCGATCCTGACAGATGCTGTGAGTTGCCAAATGTCACACAACCACAGAGGCAGAAGTAGAACCAAGTCTCTTGATTTTCATCTTATGCCTTATCTACTGGAGCACTTTACATGAACATTGAATGACTTCAAGTATTAATATGCTTTCCACGAAAAGCCCTGAACAAGATGAAGCCTCATTGAGCTAGGCATTGTTGAGACAGAGTAAGACACAGGAGGAGAAGAAAGAGGAGCACAGAGAGGTGACGTAACTTGTGTAAAATCACACTGCAGTTTAGTGCAGATCCAGAAATAGTACCCGGGTCTCCTAATTCTCAGGCCAGAGCCCTGCCCACGAGACCACATTGCCACTCTATTACAATGTGATACATTATTTGGCTTCTGTAGTGATTTATCAGTGGTTTCTCTGCCTGATGGATGAATTAGTAACACCATGAAGGTTAATTGAGAAAAAAGTAATAAAACCGATAAAGAAAGGAAATCTATTAGCTGATAGCATGGGAAATGCGCTGGTGTTATGTGAGACGTAGCAATTGTTGTGTTATCTCCTTAATGCCAAGAAAATTAACTATGTATTTTGAAAATATCACATTAAGTCGGTGGTTTCTAATGTCAGAAATTGTCATGACCAAATGATGTCAGTATAAAATGAGCGTAAATAAAAATTGTAGAGCCATGTAGTTTTGCCCCACAGCTTAAAAAATTGTAGCCTTGAAAATAAAATCAAATAAAATAAAAGCCAGAAAGCAGAAAACTTGTACCATTAATCAAGGATAGGGTGGTAAGTGTGCATTATTTCCAGAATGTACTGCTATAAGATGCCAAATTTTGTGTAGCCAGCCAACCTCCATCATATTTTTTTTCTCTTTGTAAATGTGAGAAATCATTGTCCTTTGGATTGTTTCTTAATTCATCTTGATTTAGTCTCCTCTTGAGGCAGTGTGGCAGGATTTACCTTTCTTTGATTGCTTCTGCAGAAAATGTCAAAGGATTACTTTTTTGTTGATGTTTCTGAAGAGGTATGAAGGGATCCCTAAGCACTTTCAAGGAGGACACTATCTCTCTCTCACAATTGACATTATGAACATCATGCTGTATTGATCAGCACTAATAATGTCCTGCCAGCATAAGATGCCATTAATGATACTGGGGGAGGATAGTCTAGTAGTTAAAGTCCTGGACTGGAAGTGATGTACCTGGTTCTACCACAGACTTCCTCTGTCACCTTCAGCAGATCATTTAATCTCTCTTTGTGCTGCAGGTTCCTCTCTATAAAGTGGCAAAAATCTTGCTTACTTTATGTAAGTGTAATGAGTATTAATTCATTAAGGTTGTTTGAGATCATCTGTGGAAGGTGCCTTAGACATGTTCATTATTATTGTTGAATGAAATAGGAAACAAGTTTCTACGTATTTTGGGGTCAAAAATATTTGGATCTTATAAACACCGTGCTTAAGTCTTGAAGCCAAACCGGTTAACATTGCTGGAAAGACTCCTGTTGAGTATAATGGGGTTTGGATCAGGTCCTTTATGTATATCTCTCTCTCTGCTATTCCGCTTGAAATTTTATCGGGGAATTTTTCCCAGCTATAGCAAAAGTCTGGCTGGCAATGTGATTGTTGTGTTCTAGACAGAGAGAAGGAAAGGCAAACTCAGACTCCAGAAATGATGAGAGAGTCAATGGCAATTACATTTGCTAAGGTCCTGTGGAGAAATAGCACTATAGTGCTATCTGCAGTTGCACGTGTTTTAGCAATAAGATGTGGATAGTTGTAGGGTTACATTTTTTTTATTCCTCGTTTTGAGATATATCCTCCAGAAAGGGGAAGGAGGAAGGAGCAATTTTCCTTGTAAGCTTATCTTTAACTTGTCGGTTGATTCAAGTGTTCTTCCTCTGCGACCTTCATCTCCTGGTGCCTGGGAGATGTGAGAGATGCTGTTGACACAAACATAGACCCCAGCTCCCTCAGCTCATATTCCAGACGCCGCTTGAACATGGCATGTTTGATGCTGCATATTTCTGTCTTGCCGACAAAGTGGCAGTGAAAGTTATTGCATTGATCTGGGAAGGAGAGTGGAGGGGAATGAATGCCATGGTAAACAACATCGCCTTTCTCCTCCTCCTCCTCCACAGCCAAGACATTAATCATGTTTGAATGAAGAGGTCAGAACTGAGAGATCTGGGTATTTAATGCTGAGCGGAGAATGTGCCCCTGCCAACCACATTGTATGAAAGAGAACTGGCACACTCTGCATTACAAAAGCAAACCCAGGCCTTTATTTAATAGGATCATGAAAGCTTTTTCTAATTGCACAGGAAAAATCAGCTATGGGAGATGGGATATGACTAGTTGAGCAATATTGTCCTATACCTCCTCAGCCATGTTTGGATCTTTGTGTCTTTCCAAACGTTTATTTATTGTGCGGCACATTCTCATTTGTGCTATGAGCATACCAACATCACTGCATGTCGCTGATGGTGCTTTCTTTGTCAGAGCAACCTGAAGTGGGGATCTACAGTGTGAAAATATAATATTAAAAAAAAACAGTGCTAGATATACACCTGCAATAGGGATTTCCTCTCTCAAATTGTGGGTTTGTTTTTCACCCCTTCCATTTTCCCTCCGTCATTCTCCAAATAAAAATAGGTCTTTTATCACCAATGGTTGTGGTTATTAGACTGCAACAAGGCTCTTTATTGGCTGCCGTATACAACCTTTCGCTCTGTTGTGAAGAGATCTCTCCTGGTGACTGCTGCGTGGGAATGCACCTTCTTATACCTCTGCCTATCCGTCCTCTTATTGTTGTCTTCAGTTTTCCCTTTCTTCAGCTTTTGCCTCCTGACTCTCCTGTTCAGCTAACCTCGACGCTCATCTTTTCTTTCATTGTTCCCTCTCTCTCATAGAACTTGTAGGCAACCCCATGTCTTGCCCAGTGCAGCTATGGCGGGGAAGAGGGGCCTGCTGACTCACCTACTGCACAGCCTCCAGCATTGATGGTCAGTAGGTGTGAGAGGGAGCAGATTTCCATGGGGCTGATATTACTCCACTGTGCAGGTAGATAAGAGAGTGGGTCGGGCCGTGAGTCTACCCTCCTGCGCCACTGGCCAGTGCAGCTGAGCTGTTATAGAAGAGAAAGTACTCTGCTACTACTAGCTAGTAGCCAATAACTGCCCTCACTAAAGCAATGTGTGACACTCCTGGGGTGACGCTTTCTTCTCACTTCTCACCCTGGACCTTTTACTCTACTTCCCTCTGCCTATAGTTTGACGTCAGCAAAAGTGTTAGGGTCACATTTCCTGGCGACCCCCTCTACTCTTTTCGGTCTTTGAGTTCTATGAGTGAATCCACGGGATAATATACAAGATACATTTCACCCTTTTGCACTGATGGCACATTTCAAATCTTTCCCCCTTAAAAATGTAAAATAAAACCATTACCTATCAAACAAATAGTTAAGGGCCAGATTCTGCCCTAGGCAGCGTAATAGCTTATTCCACAAGTAGTTGTACTGAAACCAGTGTGTGCAGAACAGTCTGGCCCTAACCAGGGAGAGGCAAAGCGAGACTTTGGAGTGGTGAGGGAAGGAGGAGGGGTGGATTTTCTTCTTTGTATCAGCGCAGTCAGCTAGAAATGATCCTAGCAGCTCTTCAGTGCTGCCGCCTGCTGTATAAAACCTGCTAATGCCAGGACTAGAATATATTATTTTCTTAAGAATGTGGGGTCTGCAAATTTGAATGTGTGATTGTTTGTTATGCCGTGTAAATAGCAGTTCTGTTGGGTGAAGTTCAGCAAATTGCTTCCTGGGTCAGTGGGTACGAAATCATGGTTATAAGGCTACTGGGGAATTACAGTTTGATTACAGCCTATGGTGCAAAGACTGCACTGCAGGGTACTCACTTGAACACTTTGCATGAAAGCCGTCTATTGAAATGACCTTCTCCCCCACCCCCACCATTCAAATACATATTTCCATCCAACAGCGAGCCGCTTCCACTCGGTTTTCCTGGTGAACTTCACTGTTGACAGACTAAGAACTGGAATTCAAATGTGTGACAGTGCATTAAGGAAAGACACTAAAGGGGCTTTAAAGAGCATGGTCCAGGATACAAAGAGAGAGCAATGGATTGATAGATCCACCCGGTGCGTAGCTGCCTGCATGTGGGAGGAGGTGGGGAAATGCACAGTCGTTTCTCTTGGAAAGAGTTTTATAACTAGCCAACAGACGCTGCCAGTGTTCTGCCAGCCAGCAAGTAACTTAAACACATGAAGGGGACAGAAGAGCACTGACAGGAAGCATCTGACAAGCTGGATGAAAACTAGCCAACCTTTTTGTTTGCCTAATAGGAAGCATCATTACCTTTTCCTGCTATCCCAAGCAGTCTCATGGAGTTCTCGAGGGCCCCTTACAGTAAATAACATCAATTACCATGGTGACAATTAATAGAGGGGAGGGAGGAGAGGAGGAGTAAGTTTGAAATGAAACAAGTAACCCCTGGTATGACATTCTCCTATGGACTTTCCTACCCCCTTGTTCAGCTTTTAAGTTCCTGTTCACTGTGTTCGTTTACAAACAGGGGAGAGGAGGGGGAAGCTTTTACATGTCAGATGAAAATGGACAGGGAAATATTTGTCCTAAGGTGTCTGATGCCAGCGAGCCTATTAACAGCAGCAGCAGTTTGGTACCTCATTTGTTAACTGCCTTGCTGAAAATGTCCTCAGGGAGGTGCGAGGCCCTGATCCCACATTGTGCTCAGGCAACAGGCTTCCCTTTATGAACATGGATAGTCCTACTGAATTTATTGGGCTACTCACACATGCGTTCGCAGGCCTAGGATTTAAAATTGTAAGAGAGAAAATATAAAGTTACTATAGCGTATATGCCAATGTAGGTTTTATATGAGAAAATGTGTTTGTTGTTGGCCATGGTGGTTCTCCTTCTTCTTGTGGTGGTGGTTAGTCTCACATTTTATTTGCTCAGCCCTTGCATTTCTAGTTACTACTTTCCCTGGGGTCATTTTTTAAATGGGTGCGCAAAATATTGGAGCCAACCTCTGCATTCGTTAATCAAGCAAAACTTCTATTGAAGCCAACAATCTTCAAATGTTTATATTAATAGTAGATGGGTCCCTACTTTCAAGAGCAGGTTGGTTTTTTGTTTTGGGTTTTGTTTTTATTTTGTGCCTGGGCTAGTGTATTTTCATGATGACTTTGCAAGACTGTACGCTATTAGAAAAATCGGAATAGCCAACCGTGCCAGTTGCAATTGACTGTTCCAAATAGGAACCAATGTACCCTGGCTTACTGAAAATTGGATATATGCATGATAATACTGAACACACCGTAATACAGGAAACAAATCCTTTATGGATAAACAACAGAAGAAAATGCACAACTTTCTAATTACAGATAACAATCACACTAGTTAAAGAGGGGCGCTTCCTAAAGTTTGGTGGATGAAGTGTTGTGGATGGTTTCTAAATATCTGTCCTTTATTGACATTTAGGTGTTTCTGGGATGCTGGATCTAGTCCAGATTTTCCATTGTCTGCCCTCTTTTAAACCTCACCGCTGTGTCTGGTAAAATAAGGGGCACACGTTAGAGCAGGAAAACAACCATCTGGAAAAGAGGGAAAGGAACAGATGCCTTTGAGTCCATAAAGAATTTTTTTAAAGTATCGTCTGTCGCAAGTGTAATGCTCCCACCGTGCAGGGAGCCAACTTCTTTTGTAAGCTATAGTCAAATGCCCATTACATAAAATATGTCTGTGCTAGCGATGAGCCTGAGCTACAAGTTCAGATCACATCTGGTCTTTGGAAAAGCATACGGGGGCCTTCTTTGGGCTGAAACACGATCTGGATCTCAAATGCAATCAAATCTGGGATGTCTGGATCCGGGGGTTTGGTTCTGGACCACCTCTAATTTGTAACAGGCCTTCATGGTGGTAAGAACCACAAGGTGTAGTAACTTGGTGTCAGGGGGATCCCCATAACGCCCAAACCTTTCTGAGTGAGTTAAGAGTTCAAGATTGGAGCTGGTAGGCAAGAGCTATATAGAGAGCCCAGTGTCCCCATTGATAATGTCTTGGCTAGTTGAAATCCGGGTAGTATGCTCTACATGTGCAAAACCCTTGCAGGCCAGCTAGTCTCAGGAATTAACTGTAGCTCTCAAGCCAAATCACTGTTATCATCAGGTCAAAGAAACTGGCAGTATGACTGTGTTCGCCCCCTTCCCATCCGCTGTGTTGGTCCTGCCGGGAAGCTTTAATGAAAAAGCGCAGGTAACAGAGGAGTGCATCAACAGTATTAGGAGAGATAAAAGACTGACACTTGAAAGTAGTAGTGGAGAGCAACTGTCCTTCAGCATCCTGAGTGAGGTCCCCAGCTGGTGCATTGATGGAGCTAGGGCTGTTTACAGCAGTTGAGGATCTGGCCCCCAAGTGCAAAATATAGTTCATGGACAATGGGCCATGAGTGACTGGAAATGGTTTTGGAGATATCCCCTCTTGCAGCAAGCATTAAACTTGAGGTAGGAGTTGACCACCTTCTCCATTACATGACAAAAAACCTTAAAGGGGGTTCCAAAGAGGATGGATCTAGGCTGTTCTCAGTGGTAGTAGATGGCAGAACAAGGAGTAATGGTCTCAATTTGCAGTGGGGGAGGTTTAGGTTGGATATTAGGAAAAACTTTTTCAGTAGAAGGGTGGTGAAGTACTGGAATGGGTTACCTAGGGAGGTGATGGAATCTCCTTCCTTAGAGGTTTTTAAGGCCCGGCTTGAGAAAGCCCTGGCTGGGATGATTTAGTTGGGGACTGGGTCCTGCTTTGAGCAGGGGGTTGGACTAGATGACCTCCTGAGGTCTTTTCCAACCCTGATATTCCATGACTCTATGAAATATGGTTCTCACATGGTTGAGGAAAGGGTTTTTGTAGTTCCTTGGCAATCTTGTAAGCAGTGATTCAGCCATTTTCTATATGAACAACTGGAATCATTGTATGGTTCCTCTGGGAACTGGCATCTGTGCCAATTAATTTTTAAAAGTCACAGTGGAACCAGATCTTAGCTTTGTATGCATCCCAAGAGCGCATTGCCACTGGAATTAATGAACTAGTTGCACTTGCTCAAACCCATAAGAACTCTTTTAAACATTATCCCCAGTTCTTTACAGTGGTCTGGCTAGGCTTCCTATGAGAGTACAAGCAGCCTGCTTTGGATCAATCTCATGAAGAATTGTGAGGGGAGGGAACTGCGATCCATTTCAGTAACTGATATTGATTAGCAATAGCTTGGGGCTGATTTACTAACATCCAGCATTAAAGATTCAGTGCAGAGATTTCATTTAACTCATCTTTCTGGGCTGTTCTCAGAGCCATTAGAGTATTGAATGAAGATGATCCAAAATAAAATTGTAATTTGGGTAGCCAGTGAAGAGACACAGAGAACACTTGTCTGTTTGCGCAGCAATATATTTAACTTTTTAGGGCACCGGTGATATGATCGTAACTGGATGAATTTTATAAGAGATAAAACTACCACATGAAACCTGTCACAGGCCTGCCAGGAAATACCCAGGAGGAATTAGAGGGCATGTCTCTTATTTTTGAAGTAGTAGACATTGATCTGTTACCCAAGTTTATGAATATGGTTGTAGAGGCATATTGATAGCTTGTAGAGCAAAGACATACAGCAATATTAATTTCTCATATTTATGAGTCATTACTCAACAGAGACCTAGTCCAAAAGCCATTGAAGCTGAAAAGTCTTTCCATTGGCTTCAGTTTTGGATCAGGCCCCTAATTGCCCTCACATACTAGGGTAAAATTTCATACATACCTGCCAGGCAGAATTTATGTATTCTGCTGAATTGTTGAATGAATTGCCAGTAAAGTTATATATATATATGCACCTCAGTTCATTCCCTTTCTGTTTCTTGAGCTAAATTCTATGACACTTGGAATATCCAATAACTCATTCAACAGCTCATCTCAATATACTGTACTTAAAGTATAGCTTAAATGTTATCCTGATGAAAGAGACTGAGAAAAGAAGCAAACACTAGTACTTATTAGGAAAACACATTTTTGGAAGTTTATATACAAAAATGAATTTTCTATTATATTTGATTGTATTTTCACTTATTTATGAGTAAGTAGATAATACTTTTGCTGTCCTCCTTTATGTTTGCTGATGCTCTTTGAAAATAGACTTCTTCACGAGAACAAGAAAAATCAGCTTTTACCAAGGTATCTAATGTATTTCCTCTTTCTTTCTTTCTTTCTTTCTTTCTTTCTTTCTTTCTTTCTTTCT